>JANSVA010434924.1:0-18553 GCA_025504915.1 Erythroxylum reticulatum | reverse complement strand
TAATCTAAATACCAAGGGGGTGTTGGGATTTAAAATCTAAGAAAAGTGTTACTATTTTCCCTAAATAAGGAAAGTTTTTACTTTCCTAACTACTCAGAAAAATGAACCAAATGTAATAATTTAAATTTTAGGAAAAAGATTACTTTCCTAGTCAACAATCTGTGCCAACCAAACTGGGCCTTAAAGGAAGGTTAGTTTCAAGATGAGTGGTAGTATAGGTTTCTTGAAATTTCTGAAGTCGTGTTTTGAAGAAAAGAACACAACTTGGCATTCTATTAATAAGATAGGTAGCAGTAAGAAGAGTAGCCCCCAAAAAATATTTTGGAGCATTAGTGAACATCAAGGCCCTAGCTACCTCAAGAAGATGTCTATTCTTTCTTTCCGCAATCCCATTTTGTTGAGTACTATTGACACAAGTACTTTTGTGAACAATTCCATGTTTTTGAAAGAATTTCCGAAGATGATTAAAGTATTCAGTACCATTGTCAGTATGAAGGATTTGAATACTAGTTTGGAATTGAATCTTTATCATTTGATAAAAATTGATGAATACGTTAGAGATTTCGGCTTTATCTTTCAAAAGAAATACCCAACACAAACGAGTATGGTCATGAATGAATGTAATGGACCATTTGGAATTGGTTCTATTAGGAACACGAGATGGACCCCAAAGATCACTATGGTTAAGTGAAAACGGTTTTGTGGGTTTGTATTTGGATCTTGTAAAAGAACTTCTTTGATGTTTAGCAAACTCACAAGCATCATACTGAACACAAAGATCTTTATTTATTGAGATATTTGGAAATAAACGTGACATATATTGAAAGTTTGGGTGCCCTAACCTCTTATGCCATAACAATAGTTCATCAGTCTTAGGAACAATCACACTATTACCCAAGCTATAAGGAGTAGATTGTCTATCTTCATCTTTAAAGTAGTGCACTCCATCTACCTCTTTAGCACTGCCAATCATCTTCCCCGATGACAGGTCCTGTATATAGGGAAAAAATGAGTACTACAATTAGCTTGTTTTGTCGATTTATTGACTGATAGAAGATTGCATTCTAAGTTAGGGACATGTAGAATAGAATTTTTCATAGAATTTGTTACTTTGATATCTCTTTTTTCTGCAACTGAGGAGGAATCACCATTTGCTACCTTAACTTTTTCGTGTCCAGCACACATAACATATGAATGAAATATATTAAAATCATCTGTTATATGATCTGAAGCTTCGGAATCAACTATCCACTTCTTCCTACCGTATGAGGATAAAAAAGCTTTTAGGATATTACCTCTCATAGTAGCATTGGTAATTATGCTTGCCTTTTATTGGTTGCTGTCACTTTGAAGGTTCTGCAACACTTCCAATAGTTTTCCTAGTGAAATATTCAGCTCACCTCCTTGTTGTTTCTTACTACCTTCAGATTTTTTTGTTCCTCCCTCACTAGACACTTGGTAGCCTTGGTTTTTTTTTCCCCCCTTTTTTGGTTTCCAATCTAGAGGCTTTCCATGAATGTCCCAGCATGTATCTTTGGTGTGGCCACTTTGTTTACAATGTTCACACCACTTCTTTCCATGAATGTCCGAGCATGTATCTTTGGTGTGGCTACTTTGTTTACAATGCTCACACTACTACTTATGATTTTTTTTTACTGGATTCACCACGTGATAATAGGGCAGAAGCTTCATTTGAAGATACTAGAGTTCTATTTAGTTCCTCTTTTAGCATGATTTTCCTCCTTGTTGCTTCCCTCCTAACTTCAGAAAATTCTTCCTTAGTTGTAGGCAAAGGAATTCTACTTAGGATTCTTCCACGAACATCATCCAAGTTTTTATTGAGACCAGCCAAAAATTCAAAGACTCTCTCCTTTTCAATCTTCTAGTTGTACATCACTGCTATCATTTCCACCCAATATTCTGTAACTTCTCTATCACCTTGCTTCATTTGCCACAACCTTGTTTTTATCTCATGAATCCATGCTGCATCCTCTTCATCAGAGTAGGACTGTCGCATTCCATCCCAGATTTCTAGGGCTGTTGGCATAAACATAAAGGTCCTTTTGATAGGTGGTATCGTGGCATTGATAAGCCATGATGAAACCATGGAATTATCTATCTCCCATTGTCGTATAGCTTGTATGTTTGCCCATATCTGATGATGAAGCTCAGTTTTCCTCTTCTTCCAATGGCGAGTTTCATAGCTTGAACCCACTCTCGATAGTTTGTTCCATTAAGTTTATCGGACACAATTTTTAACTGAAACTGCCTCACTAGAGGTCATTGATGACTGACCTCCAGTTGGGATTGCCGTGGAGGATTCCTCAATATTGGAAGTCATTTCTTGGCTTTCTGGAGTTGTCTCCTCGGTTTCACTATCACGTGGCTCTGATACCATGTGAATCAGAGCTTATTTGCTCTATATATCTTTTATTAGAAACTGCAGTATATATATACATGAATAGGTTTATAGAATAGGATAGAAAAATCTGTACAGATATGGAAATATGATCCTAGGATACTATATATCTACAAGATACTGCTATCTAATCTAAATGATCGGATTATGATTAGATCATAATATTATGAGATATACATATCTTTGACCACAATTACAATACTTACTACATTTGTGAATATTCTTCTGCAAACAGTACATGTTTTGAGACCAGAGTACGAAATTTTGAAGCTGTCTTGTTGTGATGCTATACAGAATCAGTTAAACAAAAGTCTGCAGATGAAATTTTGTCTATCAATGTCTGAGATTTCCCTCCAACCATCCTTCTCCTGAACATTAAAAGAGAACTTGCAAGACTTTTTCATCCCTTGTCATATATCTGCCTGGTTTCTGTGTCTCCATCTTGGGAATGCCTTGAGAATCAGAACTTAGACAGCCAAATTTACTAGAAGTCCGTAATGTTCAGCTGATGTTCCGGATAAAATTTCATTACCCGATGAATTTGAAGCTTGAGGAAGTTTGATGGATCTGAGGGGTATAATGTTGTTCGAGCTTCCAGTCTGAGCATGATGTAATCTTCAAACGCTTTCTTAGGAGCAGAAATGATGTCAAAATCAAGAAAATGCTGCAGCAGTGGTAAATTATATCAAAGATGAGCTACTGGAGCTGCCATGCTACATACCAGAAGTTTATTATTGAAGGTGTCAGTACACCAGTGTAAATTGGAGCTATCTACAGGGGTTCTGCTAAGCAAATGTTTAATGATTGCGTCTGAGGAGCAGACTACCCACGTAAGACAGGATTGCAGGTTTGATGCTGATAAAGAGATGTGCATAAGTTAAAAGAGGCCAGTTCTTCCGTAAGCAGTATCATTGTTTAACAGATGAGTGGCACAGCTACTGCCAAGATCGATGACTGTATTTGGTGCCATCGTTAGGCAGATCTAGTTTGTTGTCTGATTAGGCCAATTCTTATAGTTACAAGATAAATGAAAAGGAAGGTAATTATTTAAAAGATGATTGTACAAATGGGCAACAAAAAACAACATGCAAGAAGTCGAGAAGAGTATATGATAAGTGTTGTGTTGTTCTCCACCGGCAGGATAGTTGTAATAATTTATGTTCTATGTTCCTCACTTATCTCACCTTACACTAAGTGCTTCTGTAGTGGTTCAATCTTAGACTCCAGGGAGGACGGGGTTTAGAGGCATTATGGTCGGCGATATGCAGCTCTGAGTAGAAATAAGTTCACATATGAGACAGCTTAACGCTCCTGAATACCATGCCCTTGTACTGCCTACAATTCAAATGACTCCCACAAACTTCGGCCCACATCGAATTGCAAGTCTTTGTGACTAATGAACCCAAGAAATGGGTGAATTAGATGACTTAAAATCGAAATCATTTAATGAAAATTTATCAAACACCTTATATATAAATAGAAAACAATAGATAATATTGAAAAGAGTGTCAAAATAAATAAAATTTTTGTCTAAAAATTATTTAAAATTTGGTGTCTGACATTTTTAAACTAAAGATAATGACAAAAGCAATACTTTATTTAAATTAGCAGCCTTGTACTCTCAAATATCCAGTCTATTAAAGTAACCATCAACACAAAGTAACATATATATAACAAATATAATAACTCTTCCATAACAAAAGTATAAACAATTTAAAAGATAAAAAGACAGAGACAACTTATGATCTATAGTAGTTCAATCTTCCTTAATCTATTTACACCTCCAAACTTGTTATGGTACTCCAATTTTACTATGACTTTTTCTTAAGTGGGTAAAAATTAAATTACTACAACTCAATTCTTTTCAAGAATCGAGACAAATCTTATAAGCTTTGTGCATTTAAAACTATCTCTAACGTGCTATTCTTTCTCTCGTGTTTTTTGCTTCAAGGGAGGTTTTTTCTACTTATTTTTAAACATCAAGCCAATTTTAGGGTCAATCTTTTTTATATTGAAAAATATGACTATTTGTACTTTTAAAAATCAAAGTATATTTGGTCAACCTAACCAATTCTGGTCAATCAAACTATTATTTATAGGACACTATTTGATCGACTAAACTAGTTAGATTGATCTAATAAAGTTTTTGTAGAAACTTTTCTTAATTTCCATTATCTTTTAAATCATCTCAATCAAATGTCAATAGAGAAAGTTATGATCAAAATACTACAACAATATCACTCTCTAAAAATTATCTTCTCGATTGCTTTGAAATCTTTGAGCAATCTTAAGTCCACTTTATGTAAATTATCCAAAACTTAAATCACATTTTTGACATTTCCAAACATAAACTCCAACTCTTAAAGTGTTCATCCAATCTAAGTTTCAAGCAGTAATGCTAAAGCTTTCTGTAAGCTTTTTCTTACAACATCATTTGCCAATATTACCTATCATCATTTAGACATATTCATTAATACTTCAATAATTTGTTATCATCAAAACTATAAATTTACATTTGCTTGGTTTAATAATACCCTCCTATTTAATAATGACAAAGTGGTGATTGCCATGTGTATCTATGTGTATGCTACTATTTTTTTTTTATACAAATCTATCACTCATTAATTAGACAAGTACACGTATCATTGAAAAGCATGCAATGGTAAGTAGGGGTTGAATCCCATGAAGAACCAATATAGATTACAAAGCTTAATGTTATTAACTAGTCTAGGGATAATTAATAAAAGGTGATTCTTAAGGGTTTTGAATAATAAAATATAAACTAATGTTAAAACCTCGACAATAGTCGAGGAGATCAATGATAAGATAATTTACCAAAAGAGAATTCAATTAAAGAGTCATAGTTAGATCATTACTTCCCATTTAGTACTTTTTAACTTTATGATTTGATTAAGTTACATTAGATATATTTTTTAGACTATGCAGGATCTCTTATACGCTAAAATTATATTGTCTTAAGTTACTGTTATCTTCTCTTCAAATGGTTAAACTATATATCTACTATCACTAACATTGAACGCGCTAAGCTTTGTAAAATCTTATAGAAGATTTTACCTTAGCACTAGGAAGATTACTTATGTCTCTCTTAAGCATCTTGTTTAACCACTTCTACCAAAACCATGGTCCACTCATAAGTAGGCTCTTTTGGGTCATCCACAAGTGAATTTAAATTGGATTTAAATGTTAGCATGAAAAAAATCAATATTAACATTAATCAAACCTAGTTCACAAAATATATCTCATACTATAAATTAAATAAAATCAATCCATATAAGAATAATCACTAGGAGTTTCTCTATCTAAGCATAACATGTTCAAAATAATGAAATAAAATATAAAAGCAGAGAAGTCATGATAGAAACAAGTTTGAACGAACTCTCAATTCCGCTAACAATTTAATAAGTTAATATGATTAAGTACTTATTTTAAATATATCAAAACCAAGTAATACAAGGTACTTTAGTATTAAGATGAACCAAATTGTTAAGTAAATATATGTATTTTTAATGACAATAGTTAAGTAAATATGTGTATTTTTAATGAATATCAAATATCCCCATATTTAAATTTTTTCTTTCTTTCAAGCAAATCAATTCGGTTAATCTTAACTTAAATATGCAATAATAGGAAATAATTTAACAAATTAATTGCATTAATTAAGACTATCTATCATTCGTTTAGTTACATTCTTCATCAATTAGATATTTAAAGACTTGCATTAAATCATAAATCAATTCAATTTTTCACCCAAGAATTCTTCAAACATCAACTTAATCTATAAATCTCATCCTAATGCATGAAATAGACATGCCTAAAAAAGATACATAATATTTCAAACATTTTAACAACCTAAATTAATAAAGCATTAAATTTTGAATTTACAAAAGGAAAATTTAAAGGCTTATTTGAAAAGTCATGTAATCTTTTGTTAAAGTAAACATCTTATTATGAATGCTCTCATTTAGTCTGTTAGGTCATTATTGTAAATGGATACTAGCACCACTCTTTAACTTTAACCTTTTCACTTAGGATAAAGCCAATAGGGCTAATTTATTTATGCTTACTTATTTACATATTTTATTTATTTACTTTTTTTAATGCTAAAATGCTTTAAAATCACTTTTAACTCGAAGATATGCCTAAATTATATAAAAGTATCACATTGCATATTAAGTATCAATTTTCATGATTATTCGGGAAAATTATAACTAAATTAGTTATCAATGCTCATAAAGATTGGGCTAAACTAGTTGAATTAGAAAAGTATCATCTTAATCATTCTTCTTTTCTACATAAAAGGTTTTTTGAAATTGTTCTGTATTAAGCTAATTGTAATAAAATTGATAAGCAACATAAGACCTATAATAATTGATTCCCTCCTCGCACTTAAGTTATACATTATCCTTAATATTTAAAATATAAAGTATGAAAATACAAATAAAGGACAATAAATAAAAAAGGATGAAAATAAAAAGGGAATATAAACTTCTTTGGCCCATATTTTTCATCCACTATTTAAGGTAATTTTGATTGAAATCTAGAAATTGTCTAAACCCTACAATCATAAATAAAACAATCATAAAAAATAATAAAATGAAAAGGAAACTTGCATTAAAATAAACTAAAATAAAGTGCTAAATCAAAGAAAATGATAAAATAAAAATGAGAACAAAACATATGGTTTGAACACACAAAGGAAAATCAAATTTTAAAGATGTAAATGCCATATAGAAAAGAAAAGAAAAAAAATCAATTTTTGTTATGATTGGTGTCCTCTTTGGCATCATTGAGGGCTATCGAGGATCTCAAAATACCCTACATAAGTAATTGGACAATTGATGCTCCATCTATTGTAATTTTTGTCCCTACTTCTTCAATTTTCATTGCATCCTCTATAACATGAAAATGTGTCATTACTACTCAATTTTTAAGTCAATAATGGTCTTATTAGTCCACTCTTATAACAACTATTGTGATGTGAGCTAAATATCTTCATGCTCCTTTGCCATCTCCTCTATATGGGGTGCCTTTACTAGTAGATGGGCCATTTTCCTCTCCTTCTCTTTAGTTTTAACCTCTCTCTCTATCTCCCCCATAAAACATAAGATCCATGACCTTCTTGACTAACCTCATGTACCTCAATATGTCTAGGTCAAAAATAGCCATGTAGCAACTTATAAACATTCTTAAAAGATTGTAAAGTCTACCTAGTTTTTTTGCCAACCTGGTTAAAGTAAGTACCTCCACAAATGGCTTTCTTCTTCTTAGTGTCCATCTATCCTAAATATTTGTCAAACTAGTGACCTATGTTACAAACTCACTACTCTACTATGCATTACAAATAAAATATATTTGTAAGAGCATTACTTCATTACTCTCACTTCTCCCAAAAATTATGTATGAAATAATCCTTTATAAATGTCTAAGGTTTTAGAAAAAATATGGGTACTCTTACTCTTTAATGATTACAAATGCTAATTTCCCTAAATTGAGCTACAAAATTCTTAAGAACATGGTTATTGAGATCATTAAGAAACTTAGTGATAACATTCTTATACTTCTCCAACCTTGTATACTTAGATTTATGAAGCCCTTATTATAACCCAATATTATTAAAGAATATCTCCATTAAATTCCCACTAACCTAAACTTTATCACGTTTATTCTGTCCAATTTTACATTCTAATTCACCCTAAAATGGTAAGAATTTTGAGGGAAAGCTTTTTTTTTAATGAATATTCAACAATGTAAAAAATATGCTTCACCTTGCATTACTTATAAGCCTCCTCACTTCTGAAACTAATCCCACCTTCTTTAGTATAACCCAATTAAGATTCTTATTAGATTCAAAAGGTTGAATTTTAAGATAAGTATACTTTTTACAAAGATATGGCTCTTCAAAGCTAATTATTGAATGCTCATTCGGGGATATTTCCTGTAGTTGTGCTTAGCTACTTAATGCATCTCAAATAACTTGAACCTTTATTTTTTAGCATATGAATAACTGTGAACTCAGTTTCATAGTTGAATTGAGTATTAAAAAGTAAAAATAGGCAAGAAATAATCTAAAAACAAAAATAAAAATAGTTTTTAAAGCCATAAACTATGAGAAATCTTAATAAAAATAGGAAGAAATGCTTAAAATATAGTTAGTTTAGCTACGAAACTTTATTTGAGTATTA
The DNA here is from genome assembly GCA_025504915.1 of Erythroxylum reticulatum. NCBI lineage: Eukaryota > Viridiplantae > Streptophyta > Magnoliopsida > Malpighiales > Erythroxylaceae > Erythroxylum > Erythroxylum reticulatum. The sequence continues at coordinate 9,931 of JANSVA010434924.1, read as the reverse complement.
TGTATTTGAAGAATTTGAGAGAAATTAAAAGAAAATTAAGAGAGGGATGAAAGTGAAGGTCTGTAACACCCATTACATTTTAAAATTTTTATGATGCAATGGATGATTCTAGGCAGGAATAATTTGGAACATGGTATGGGATTGATGTGGCCTAAACCAAAAAGTCTCATGGAAAAAACATCTTAGACATATAGCCTAAGGCTTGAGGGTGTCTCCGTATCATGAATCCTACTGTTTTAACTCCCTTAAGATATGAACTAGGGCAGACTTATGTCCCTAGGCTATGGATCCTCTTGTACCTCTAAACATATTGATATGATCTAGGATACAAGGGTATCCTATACTATAGATCCTTCTAAAAAAACTCACATATCAATACAGTTTAGGATAGGGGTGTGTTCTAGATTATATTTAACAATATAACTCAACACAAGCCTAATTTTTAAAGCTTTTCAGTATCTTGTTTCTTTGATTTCCTTTGTATTCCTAAGTACAACAAAGATAAATACAACAACAAAAATAAAAAATAGAAAATAAATATAGAAAGAAATACAATTTAATGAAAATAATTCTCCATGAAATGCAAATTATGACCCCAACTTATTAGCCCATAATGCCAAAAAAGATAAATCCAAATATGCTTAAAAGTTTCTTAAACTTGTGGTTTGGTTATGATTGGGTGTTTGTTGTGTGTAAGTTTTAATATTAAACCCTCTATAATTTGTAAGTGCACGGTTTGTTAACGTAGTACCAAAGGTGTCTATCCTATGATGAGGGAGTTAATTTAATCCTAAAATCTAAGGCCAGAAACAAAAACAGAAATCCAAGATGCAACAAAACTAAAAACGAGAATTCAATCAATCAAATTAAAAATCAAAGACAAATATAGTAATTATTAAGCAATTGCAACATACTAAGAATCAACCGAAAGAATTTACCAATTGAGAAAAAGAGAAATTTATGTATCCTTAATGCTAACCTAACTAATTATGAACTATTGGATTGTTGGTTCTAGACTATTTTAAGGTTGATTACTCTCTCTCGAGTTATAACCATTAAACTTAAATCATAAACCCTAATCGAATTATAGGAGCTGCAATCTCTCAATTTACAACCCATCCAAAACCTAATTAGTTTTTAAGTTTTCTAATAAACTATCTGAAACCTATGTAAGATCTCTCTTAGCACAATTTCTTGATCTGATTTAATTCTTGTTCTATTACATTACCTAACTCATTCAATTCACCCTCTCAGTTCATTACCGAATTATGAAATAGCATACTCAAACCATAATAAATCCAAATAACATATAATAATAAGATTTTTATCAATTCAAGAATAAAACTCCGAAGGAGAGTTTAGAGCATCCTCAACATTTCAAATTCTATCATCACTATTTAATCCAATTCTATACAATCATAAAACTGAAAATAAATAGGAAATACAATTGAATGGAGGATGGGAGGCAGTGACGCCGGGAAACCTCATAATCAGGGAAGTATGTCGAGTCAGCTTCTTCTCCTCTTGTCTCTTCCTTCTTCTCTTCCTTAATCTCTCGATGAATTCTCTCTAGAATTTCTCAAAGTAGCTAAAGCAAAAGCTCTCTCTGCCTCTTTTTTTGGTCTTTAAATATCCCCTTGTGTTCTAAACAGCCCTAAGGTCTTTTTGGGGTCTGAAAAGTCTATAAAATCCCTCAAAAGTTGATGTTCTTGAGTGTTTGTGCGTCTACCCGACACAAGCCACAATAGTGGGCCATTTCTTGAGACCACGATCGTGGGCTAACTCTGGTGCTGTTGTCATGATTATGGTCTATTGTGTCACGATTGTGGGCCATTGTTTCGGCCTGGATGTCTTTGAAACTTCTCTGTTCTTTAATGTTAACCCTAAAATACTAGCAAACACATCATGGTACCTCAAAAATATAATATTTAAGCTTAAAGGATTGTACTAACCCATAAAACACTTAAAATATAAATAACTAACAAACTAACAAAATTATATCCTAAACAAATACTAAATGATTAAATTAATGACTAAACACATATGAAACTATGTCCTAAAAAACGATGCAATTTACACTTATCAGGTTACCTACCAAAGCACTTCTTTATGAGTCTTTTTTTTTGAACATTTCCATCAAATTTGATTAATTTTTGAAGTAATGTGTGTTTCTTTCTTTAATAAGGTAGAGCAAAGTGTTATTTAGAAGGTCATTATCCTTCGTTTTGACTTTCTTCTTTGCCCCTGCTTTTATTTTCATTTTTCTTAGTCCTTTAACTTTTTACTTGATGATTTTTCATAAAATATTAAAACAATTAGCTTATCTCGAATATGATATAAGAATACAATCATCTAATCATTTAAAAACAACAGTTTTTATTTATAATGCTAAGTATAATTTCACAATCCCTAACACTGATTATTAGACTTAATGTAGATAGGAAGGGTTTACCTAGGATTATTTATGCTTTCTCATCCTCTTTATCGTCTAGAATATAAAAGTCTATTATAAACCTATCAATTTTTGCCACTATATTTTTCGTAACACCTTTAAAACCTTTTATTAAACTGTTAGAAAGATACATCACTCTCCTAACGGGTTCTAGTTCACTTAATCCTAATATTTCTAGTACGACATAAGACATAACATTAATACATCTTATTGAATTTTCTAAATCTTTATTAATATAAATACTACAAATTATGCATGAAATATTAAAACTTCCTTAGTCACTCAACTTTGGTAGTATGGTGTCCTGGAGGAATTTTTCTTACTTTTTTATTTTATCTCTATAATTTCCTCCTTAATGACCTCTTTTTAAAAAAAAATCTTCTTCTTTCAGATCCTCCTTTTCATGATCCTTTTAACTCTCCTCCTCTTAAGTAGTGATTTCTTCCTTTTTAATTACTCGAAAAATTTTAGAGATTACAAAATTTTCAATAGATACTCCATTATTGGTGTCTTTACCATGGTCTCTTCTTCTTTCTTTTTCTTGATCAACTCCTTACTTTTTAGGGCAATCTCCTTCACATGTTTCCTTCGGTTCATTATTAAGTCACTAGACAAAGTTTCTTGACGTCTCTCTATTATTGCTTTCATCAGTTAAACTATTTACACTTCAAGATTCCTTATCAAAGATTAATACAATTGTGGAATTGAGAAGCAGTTACTAACATGAAGTCTCTCATCATATCATCTAAGCTCAATTGCTTCTCTTTCTATATAGTTATTGAAAACCTAATGAAGTTTTTGTTTAGCTTGTTGATTGCTCTAAGAGAATATTAGATGATTTCTCTATACTGAATTATATGTATTGTTGCACGAATGCTTTTATGAAATCTTATAATAAAATCAACTTGCTATATTTGATCAACTATAGGATTTTTAGCTTAGCATTATATACCTTAATGTCCTCCCTTATAGAATTCACAACTCATAACTTGAATTGTTATTTTTGGTGAGCTTAGGTGGTCCAATTTTCATAATATCACATCCATTTAAGTTGTTAGGGCATTCATGATGTCTATATTATATGGATCCTAAGTGTTTTGCTCATTCTTCCCCTTTTTAACTATCACCAGTAATTGTTTATATGCCTTCTCTTCTATCAACTCTAGGTCATTCATTAGAGTCTTATCATTCGATGTTCTACCTCTTAGAGAAGTGATCTAAAAGCAATCACCTTTAGCACTTATTGTACAAATCATTTTATGATTAATGAAGACATTTTTCATTATTTCGATGTTCATACATTTATGGATTTGATGTTGATCTTAAATTGATTTAATGAAGTCCTTGATACAAAACATGGCATGGAGGAAATCATGATGAGATCATAATAATGAGATTCCTATCATGTGTAATTATGATAGTATCTAAACGGTCCCTATTCATGTGATTAATAAGATGGGATATCATTAAACCGGATAGACTGGCACATGTTATATTCCTTGATTAGATCAAGCAGTAGATCTCATAATTTGTAGATATGAGTTGCTTAGAGTTAACATTTAGATACTGAGGGAAGTAAGTACATTGGATTGACCTACTATGACAATATCATATGAATATTCTATTTTAGTGTCAATGATAGTCTGATCATAGCAATGTTGGAAGTATTCTTTGAGTTGAGTTGTTCAAGGGTATCTTAGATACTGATCTTGTGCTTTGACTCTATTCATCGGTGGCTTTTAGAGGTTACTCATAAGGTGGTGATTAGGTATAGCTTGAGGTATTCATAAGTAATTGAGTAGCCAATAAAGGATTCACCATTCTTGATGGAAGGAGATGATACCCACGACCTCTTGTTGCGGTCATTACTCGAGAATCTTTGGTTAGAGCAGATATGTGTCATGAAATGAATCTTCAATAATACATAGAGTAATGAGATCCTTAGGATAACATCTAATATCACTTGGACTAGACGTGACATAGTCAATCTAGTGAGAGTTGATACTTTGACCATACTCTAAACCAAGTGAGGTATAAATGGTGAAAGGACGAATTGCATGGAAACATTGCATATGGAAGGGTTCGTAGTCAAACCACTGACTTTTCGGTCAATTAAGGGTCATGACATGTTGCTAGATACCACTTTTGACTTACTTCAATTAAGTGTTAATTCAAGTGGCCAACATAACCAGGAACCTAATGGGTCACACACATAGGAGATCCGAAGGATGAGTAAAATGGTCTTTGATGGTGATTCAAGATATGAAAGAGTGTTTTGGGATTGTATTGTGATGTGATTGTGGTAGAAAATTTTGCATGGAATGAATTAGAAACAAGTGTTGTTGGCTGCCAATTTAGTCTTTAACTTCCCAAACTTCCATTAATGCATGTTATTCATGGTCCTTAACTTCCTATAACTTCCATTAATGTATGTTATTCATGACCATTAACTTTCCATAGCTCTCCATTAGTGATTGGGTTCACAGAAGGCTAAATGGTTAAGAAAATAGAGATGATTTTCGTGCATCTTGTGTAAGACATAAAGGAAAGAAAGGTTCTTTCTTACACACACACTCTTTTTTCTCTCTAACTCTCACAAGAGTTCTTGTCTTTGCTAGCACAAAGAAAGAACTCTAGTCATCTGCTAGTGAGGTTTCATCCTTCTATATTCATATGGATTTTCATTGGAGACGGTCTACATTGATCATTGTGGTTTACGACAACCTAACATGGAGAAGATTAAAGAACGAAGGGGATCGTCAGAAAGGATGTAAACATCTTACATTTCATGTTTTTGTTTTCTATATCTACATGCTTGAATAGATCTAGTTTTTAAGGTTCTGTTTTATTTTTGAATGCTTATATTTGATATATATTATTTATGAGATGCATGATCGGAACCTTACAGTGGTATCATATCCATCTTGTGCTTTGTTAGATGTAGAATACATGACACGTGAAAACTGTTTTCAAGGTTGTGACAGTTTAGGGTCCTATAATGTTTTGTTCAAAATTAGTTATAGAAAAATGTTTTTCATGATTTTCTTTCACAAATATGTTCATAAGATATATGTGAATGATTTAGTGTGATTGAAAATATTTTTAATGTGATTACAATATTTAATTTCGAATTTACAAGAACATTATGAAATCTGTCTTTCTGCTAGGCATGTGATGTCTATTGGTTAAACTGATAAGATTACACATGATTTTCTTGGAGTTTGATTTTGGAAATTTTATTTAAACATATTTGGGATGTTTTTATGCTTATGTAATATTTGTAGAATTATTAAAAATGTTTTAATAATTTTATCAGACAATTTTCTAGATCTGGACAGTTTTTCATAAATTGTAGGATCTGTTTTGTTTGATGTTTTGTATGTTTATATTTTAGTTCCAGAACCTTTAAAATATTTTAATGTGATAAAAATGTGTTAATTTGATGTTTAATGCATGACTAAATGATTTCCTCAAAATTTGATTTCCATAAAAATTTTAGAAGTCATATTTGTTGTTTTTGGTGTCTTATCGATGTTTTGGTGATCATGATAATTTTTAGGTGATTCCTAAATTATTTTGATCATCCAAAATGACCTAGAGATGCTTAGAATGATGATTTGATTTTCTGGAATATTTGGGAAATTATAGATATTATTTTTGAATTAATTTAGTATAACAATATATTTTCTAGAAGACTAGAAAAATTAATGTGTCACAAAATTGAAGTTGTTTAATTTTGGACATCAAATAATTATTTTAAGGTAAATTAATTATGAATTAATTTCTGGAATTAGGCAGTCATGTTAATTAGATTAATATTAATTCCAAATGAAATAACATGCAATAGTAATTTTAGCCAAGTTAGTAAAAAGAAGATAATAAATCTAAGTATTGGATTGGGCTTAGATCCAAGTGTTGGATTAGGCCTTTCATGTTAGGATCCATAAGATGTTATAACCAAAATGATGTATTTATATATATGCATTAGAGAATGTGGCGTTATGAGAATGCGTGGGTTTGTATGATGGATGGTTATGGGCTTAGGCCCAATTTGATTGGGTAGTCCATATCATGTCATATAGTTATAGTGTATGTGTATATATATATATGAGTTATATGTATAAGACCATCTAAGTTAGATGAGACCATAGTCAAACCCCTCACTTAGAATGTTAAAACTAACTCCTTCCTTTAACATGGCAAGAACCAAAATCCTTTTATAGTTAAGGTTATTGGGCAAACCCAAGCTTGTTTTACACGGATATGTTCGAACCATGGAAATAAGAATTTTGGATTAATGGGTCGGTTTTAACTAGAAGCATTGGTTTGTTAGGCAAACCCAAGATCAACGTGGACAAAGGCAAGGTTGGGTAGTGAACATTAGATGTGCACGTATCAATAGTTGATAGCCCAATGAGTGTGCACACATTAACAGTTGATAGCGCTAGATTCAATAGTTGCATTGGAGATACAATTAGTATGACTGATACCTATTGGTTGAACTAAGGTGGCTAGTTGGGTAAACCCAATGTCATTCTTAGGGATATTGGTTATCGACCCACTAGGAGAATTTCTCTGAGTTCTCTCAAATTTATATTGAGGGTTATGAATTCATAAAAATAGTGGGAGCCATAATGCATTTTATTAAAGTCTTTATAGACATGCATTTAAGTACATTCTAATTTTTCTCTCTTTGATGAGAGGTTTCTATTTCCCGAGTCAATATCATGAGTACTAATGTGAATCAAAGATCATTGACGGAAGCTAACAAGTTGATTGGACCAAACTTCCTTGGCTGGTTCAAGAACTTGAGACTCTAAGAAGCTTGGTTATGTCTTGGAAGAACCACTTCCCGATTCCCCTATTGTTAATGCTTGAGATGATTATCAGAGGGCATATAAGAAGCATCTCGATGATAGTGAGATGGCTAGTTGTATTATGCTAGCCACTATATCACAAAAGAAGCACAAGGCTATGGATGCTTATACCATAGTCTATCATCTTAAGGAGCTCTTTGATGAGCAAGCAAGGTATGAAAGGTTCGAGACTTCATGATTGCTCTTCATCTCCAAGATGGTTGAGGGGATATCTCTAGTGCAGTACGTACTGAAGATGAATGGCTACATCAAGCAATTGGCCTCCTTGGGTTTTCTTTTGGATCATGAATTAAGTATTGACTTAATTTTGATGGGTTTAACTGATAATTACTCACAATTTGTTCTTAACTATCGGATGAATAATATATCCAGTACAATTCCCAAGCTAGTCAACATGCTCAAGGCAGTGGAGTCATATGTCTATAATGACAAGGTTGTGATGCTAGTGGACTCTTCTGGTTCGAAGTAAAAGAGATAAAAGAAGAAGAAGTCCATAGCGCCTAAGGGAGGTGTCAAGAAAGAAAAGAAGACTGCCTCGAAGGGAACTTGCTTCCACTATGGCAAGGCTGGCCTCTGGAAGAGAAACTGTAAGGCCTAGCTAGAGTCCTTGAAGCAAAAAAAGACATTTGATGACTTTTAGATCTAATACATACTGATGTATATGGTCCAATGTCCATACATGCCAAAGGTGGTTTTGTATAATTCATTAACTTTATCAATGATCATTCTTGATATGGGTATGTGTATCTTAAGAGATACAAGTCTGAAGCCTTTGAAAGATTCAAAGAATTCAGAAATGAAGTTGATAAACAACTTGGGAGAAGTATTAAATCACTTTGATCTTATCGAGGTGGTGAGTACTTTAGCCAAGAGTTTTTGGATTATCTCAGGGATAATGGAATATTGTCCCAGTGGACTCCACCTTACATGCCACGACATAATGGTGTGGCTGAGAGGAGAAACCGAATCTTGTTAGACATGGTGAGGTCTATAATAGGTTTGACGAATTTACCAAAGTTCTTTTGGGGGTATGCACTCAAAACTTCTGTTTATGTATTAAACAGAGCCTCATCCAAGTCAGTTGATGTTACTCCATATGAGATATGGACTAACAAGAAACCCTATATTTCTCACATGAAAGTTTGGGGTTGTCTTACTTATATGAAGCGGATTCAGTCATATAAGCTTGAAGCTAAATTTGACAAGTGTCTATTTGTAGGATATCCTAAAAAAAATATAGGATATCCGTTCTATCATGTTTCAAAACAAAAGATGCTTGTTTCAAAACATATTGCCTTTTTAGAAAGAGAGTCTCTTCTAAGAGAAGATAGTGGGAGCAAAATTGAACTTGTGGAAGTTCAAGATGCTCAAACAGACGCATATCAACTGTGTAGACATGAAGATGAAACAATAGTTCAACCTTCTGACATATAAGTCAAGTAGGATACATCGTGTTCCTAAGAGATACAGATTTCTCATAAGTGAACTTAACGACGTATTGCTCATAGAAGATTGTTGGGACCCCGCCCTCGTAGTTCACGTGTCTGACATCCTAAGTGACATCTGAATGCGTGCTCATAAGGGTGGCGATCCCTCACTAGGAAAAACATCAAAACAACACCCTTCTCCTATTTCAGGACAGATTTATTTAGGAAAAACCTAAATCATATTGCACCTATCTTGAGGTAATTAGCATAACTGTCATTTGGGATATCAGATTAATACCATATTAGGACGGTTTGAAAGAGGAAGACTTCGAGGTCTACAATTTCCATGAAAACCTCGAAGGCGAATTTTATCATCTAAAAGGTTAAAAATGGAGCAGCCAATAGCATCAGACGAATAGTGTACAGAAGGAGGAGTTTAAGTCACAAAGGCAGAAAGTAGACGAAGCAAAATTATAGATGAAACAAAAGACAGACAAAACAGAAAGACAGACGAAGTGGAAAGACAGACGAAGCAGAAAGATAGACAAAGCAGAAAGACAGACGAAACGAAAGACAGACAAAATGGAAAGACAATCGAAGCAGATAGACAGACGAAGTCAAATGGTCAATTTAAGACGAAGCAAAAGTCAACCTAAGACAATACATCTTTACAGACGATGTATCTCTTAAGATGAAGCATCTTTACACACGATACAACTCTTAAGACGAATGACGTCATTACAGACAGTACGTCTTTGCAGATGATGCACCTCTTAAGATGAAGCATCTTTACAGATGATACAACTCTTAAGATGAATGACGTCATCATAGATGATGACATCATTACGGACGATATATCTTTACAGATGATGCATCTCTTAAGACGAAGAGTCTTTACAGACGATACAACTCTTAAGATGCATTGTAACATCCCATTACCTGTGAGAAGGTTAGAATAGTAAATATGAGTGTTCAATGAGAGATAAGAAATGCATGTTCATATTCATGCATAATACGAGAAGCTCGTACAAGTGAATAGCGATATTTTGCACCTGATTATGTCTGTACATGCATTCATTGATATTCCGGGTATAATGAGATTGATTTGTGATTTTTTAAGACAATTATGAATGTTTTTACATTGGAAAATTTTACGGGTTAGTAGAATTGTATTA
>JANSVA010434907.1:0-18556 GCA_025504915.1 Erythroxylum reticulatum | reverse complement strand
AATTAAAATTTTCAATACAACAAATTCACAATTTCTCTATAGTATCATATCACAATTCGATTATACCTGAAATTATCCATGAATGCATGTACAATTATTTTCATGTTTGTAACAATCAAATTCACATGTATGTATGCTAACAATATGCATGAGCATGAGATGCATTCTTTAAAAATCTCTCATTGATCTTTCATATACCATATTTTAGGGTTTTAACCCTCAATCTGGGAATGGGATGTTACAGATTTAGTATACTTACCTTATTGAAAAATCTGTGGTTGGTTATAAATGAGTCTATAAAATTAAGACCAAGGTTGATAGTTTAGTATAATAATACATCGCTTAACTTATAGCTAAAAGTTTCACTTAGGAATATGGAATTAATTATAAGGAGACTTTTACTCTTGTAGGCCACATCACTTCTGTTTATACTTTCATTGCCATTACTGCTATTAAACATTGGACTTTATTTCATAAGGATGTTTATAATGCCTTCTTAAATAAATATCTCACTAAAGAGGTCTATATGCAACCTCTTAGTTATAATCATCCTTAAAATAAAGTATGTCTTCTTTAAAAGGCTTTGTAGGACTTAAACAAAGTCCTTGTGCTTGATTTGCTAATTTCAATTCCATCATTCATTAGTTTGGTTTCAAGTCTAATCCTCATGATCATATATTATTCCTTTGGAAGATAGAGTAAGGTATTATAATATTATTATATATTGATGACATGGCCATTATTGGTGATGATACACATGCTATTCATGATCTTAAGAACTTTTTTAACTACCAATAAGGTTACGAAAAAGACTACAAGGATTTGTTTAAATCTTTATGAGTTTAATTCCTCTTTATTCCTAATCCTTCACTTGAATTGTCTCAAAGCTCTCTTAAATTGCCTATATGTTCCATTTTGCTGATGTTCTTTATTTTATGATTGCTTAATTGATTAAACTTAATCATTTGCTCACTTTACCATACAATTGAACTTGATATTTTGCAAATTGACTTACCATCATCACCTAGAAAAAAATATTAGTGGTCATACATTTTGCTATCATCAAAATCATAGCTCAGAATCTCAATTTGTCCAATAATCATTCCTTTTTTATGATAAAATAATATTTAGTGATATTGTGAAAAATAAAAGACATTAAGTAAGCTCTGTTTATGTAAAAGCAATTTTTAATGCATTCCCCCTTTAATTCATGCATCATAAATAATCAAGTTTCAATATCACCATTTCCCCTTTTTTATAAATATTAAACAAGGTATAAAAGGTTGAGGTGTTTCTTTTTTCTTTTTTATCTTCTGGTTCAAAGTTGCTTCTCATTTCTCTCTACGACTTCCTTCCGGTATGCTCTTTCTTTTGGAGGGTATAAAGTCATGTTGTTTTAGGTGAGAGGCGACCATTATTGGGTCATATTTGGATCATCTAAAATTTGATCTATTTGAGATTTCATATCTATTTATTGTGGTGTCCATTTTATATTTTAAAATTTTTCAATTTTTCCTTTCACTTCAATATTATTGATTAGAGGTTTGTTTTTGTCATATTTTTTAAATAAAAAGTAAAGATTTCAAAATTTTGGTGCTATGACTATCTTTATGGGTTAGGGTTAAGGTTTTTATGGGATTAACTATGGTTTATGTATATATTGGGAATTTCTACTTCTTCCTAATTGTTATATTTACCTCTTTGATTGCTTTGTTTTTAATCTTACTATCAATATTATCTTTTTTATTTCTCTTGATTAGTTTCTTTCTTCCTTTTTATTGTTTCTATTTATTTCCTAGGATTGTTATTAGTATAAATTATTTGAGTTTTGATTTTAACTACTTTAGTAGTTCCTTTTTGTGGCTTACTACTAGTTTATCCCTTTCATCTGGATATATTTTTAAGCTCTAGTACTTGTTACTCTTTTCAAGTAGTTTTAGCATCATATAAGAACTTGTTATACTTTTCTTGTACAACTTGTGTCGCGTGTTAGGGTAGGAGTGGCTTCTTTGAATTCTTATCATAGAGCTAGCACTAGTCCATTAATGATTTTTGGGGTTAGGATGAGAGAAGATGTTGATAGATTGCAGATAGGTTCTTAGAATATTCAAACTCTTATAGGGAAGTCATCAGAATTAGTGGAGATTTTAGACAAATATGAGATTTATATAACGTGCATCCAAGAGAGAAAGTGGGTGAGGGCTAAAGTGAAAGAGATCAATAGGTTAAAACTTTGGTATTTAGGGTGTTCGAGGCAAAGAGATTATGTAGGTATCTTAGTTGTAAAAGAACTCATACATCATGTTATAGGGGTAAAGAGAACCAATGATAGGATTTTATCCTTAAAGATTATGGTGAAAGATATTGTTTGCAATATATATGTGCTTATGTGGCCCAAATATGATTGGAAGAACATATTAAGTGTAAATTTTAGGAAGACTTAGATAAGGTGATTCAACATATTTCCCCTAACAAGAAAATTATTCTAGGAGGAGACTTTAACAATCATTAGCGTGACCTTAGATAGGTATTCTTGTGCCCTCAGGTTTTAAGGAATTATATTGGGACTATTTTGTTGAACTTTTTGGTAGCTTCTACTTTGGTGCCAACTTATTCTTTAACGAAAAAGAGGAGTGCTTGGTAACTTTAAGTAGCAAAATTGCAAAGACTCAAAAACTACTTCCTTATGAGGTGAAGCGATTAACACTGTTGTAAATATTGCTTCAGGATACCTAAAGCATGCTTGTTAACTCAATATAGAATGTTGGTCATGGATCTTATAAAAAGAAGTTGGAGAAAAAAGACAAGTTATCAAAGGTGCACTAAAGTTAGGGATAAAGTAATGTTTGGAACAGTATAAAAACTATAAGGAGATGATAGTCACATGTGAAAAAGAGTATCAACACTTTTAAGGAAAGTAGCTAACAGGATCTGAAGAGTTTCTAAAGGGCTTAGGAGTGTTAAGAAGAAGTCTTGGTGGCAGAATGAAGAGGTCTAAGACGAGGTGAAGAGTAAGAAGGTTGCTTATAAATTTATATTAGATAATAACATATATGAAAAGAGGGAAGCCAGTAAAGAGAGTTATAAGCTAACAGAGAAAGATGCTAAAAAGAAAGTCTCAGAAGCCAAAAGTAAAGCATATGAGAACTTGTATCAACAATAAAAAAATACAAATAGAGAAAAGGACATTTTTAAGTTGATTAAATCTATTGAACAAAAAGCAAGTGATTTAGGTTAAGTTCATTATATAAAAGATGAAGTAAGATGGGTGCTCGTGAATGAAAATGAAGGCAAAGATAACAACATTTCATTAGGTGATCTTAGTAGCTCTGAGCAATACCATAGCTTTAATTATTGTCGGTGTATCATGAGAAAAGAAATTAGAGGAGCTTTGAGGAAGATGAAGAGTGGAAGGGCAGTAGCAGCTGATGTGATACCTATATAGGTTTGGAAGAGCTTAGGAGAAGAGGGTCTTACTTAGTTAGTCAAGCTCTATAATGTGATCCTTAAATCTTCCAAAATGCTAGATGGGTGGAGATTTAGCATACCAATCTCTCTCTATAAGAACAAAGGGGACATCAAAAGTTCTAACAACTATAAGGGCATTAAACTACTTAATTATTATGAGAGAGGGTGATTGAGAAGAGATTGAAAAAGGTTTCACCTATCTTAAATGACCAATTTGGTTTCATGATAGGGAAGTTTGTGAAAAAAGCCATATTCTCCTTAGATAATTAATAGAATATTATAGGGATAGATAGAGGGACTTGCATGTGATTTTTATTAATTTAGAGAAAAAATATGATAAGGTACCTAAGAAAGTCATATGGAGGTGTTATAAGCTAAAGGAGTTCTTCTTGCTTATATATGGGTTATTAGAGATATGTATGGAAGTGTTAAGACTAGAGTAAGGATGATAGAAGAAGATATAGAGCATTTACTATTAATATTAGGCTACATTAAGAATCCTCATTGAGCCCTTCCTATTTGCAGTAGTTATGGATGAGCTTAATAAGAATATCCAAGGGTTGTACCTTGGTGTATGTTGTTTGCTGATGATATTATTTTAATGGATGAAACGAAAGACGGGATTAATATCAAATTGGAACTTTAGATGGATAGGTTAGGGTCAAAGAGTTTTAAATTGAGTAGTACTAAAACTAAGTACTTTAAATATAACTTTTTGAGTTATAGTTTTGCATCCAATATGGAGATCAAGATTGGTATAGAATTTTTACTACAAAAAGATTATTTTAAGTACCTTGGATCTATTATCCAAAGTAGTAGTGAGATAGATCACGACATAATTCATCATATCAAATCAGAGTGGCTTAAATGAAGGGATGCTTCAGGAGTTTTATACGAACAAGAAGATCTCAAGTTATAAAGTAAATTCTATCGTTTATTAATTATGTTAGCCATACTCTATGGGATAGAGTGCTGCCCCATCAAAGTATGCATAAGTTATTAGTGATAGAGATAAGGATGTTCCGTTAGATGTGCATGCTCCGTTAATTGTGCATCCTTACAAGAAGAGAGTCAAGAATGTAGTGGTAAGAGACAAGTTAGGGGTAGCTAATGTTGATAGTAAATCAAATAAGAAACGTCTTATGTGGTTCAGACATCTTAAGATAAGACATTCTAAAGCCTAGTGAGAGGATGCGAGAATATTATACTCAGTGACTATAAGAGAAGAAGAAGAAGACCTAAAAATAATTAATGGGAGTTGATCATGAACAATATAACCTACTAGAGCTTACCAAAGGCTTAATTCTCAATAGGAAATTTTAATGAACTAAGATATAGGTAGAGGACTTAATATAAAGAGGTTCTTATCTTTTCATAGGCCTTTTAAACATTTTCCTTTTATTCTTATAGCTTTTATTTAGCCTAATTACTTTTGCTTGTAGCACTTACTCTCTTATTTATTTTATTTATATATTTAATTTTCTTTTTCAATTGCTTGGTTTTATTTACTTATTTGTTTTCTTTCTTGTTTGTTTTTTAATGTACTTTTATCTCTATTTTATTGTGATCTTTTAATTTTTATTTTTTCATTTATGATGTTATTTGTTGATGTATTTGGTTGTTATCTTCTTCCAACCACTTTCAAAATTTGTTTGTGGGTTTATTGAAAGTACCCTCTTTATTAGCTAGAGATAAGGCTATATAGTCCTGGACCTCCTTAGATTTTACATCTCAGCGAGATTTCTACTAGCACATTGTTCTTATTGTGTATATGATATATAAATTTACAAGAATTAAAAAGAAAAAATAAATTCCGTCTCCTTAAAAAAACTATATCATATTGGTAAAAGGGACATGTAAAATATTTATAAAATTAAAGAGCAATTTTTATAATTATTATATACTAGTTTCAAATATCAATATATCTTTTTCCTTTAGTTATATGCAACGATGCTTTCTCCCCTAAAATATGTATGACAAGTCAATAAGTTCAAATTTTTATTAATATGAAAGAAAGTGTATGCCTCATTTTATATGCCATCAATGATTACCTCCTTTTCCTCAATACTTGGTTTAAAATCTTTTAATATCAATCTCTTTAAATGGCCCATAAAAGGGATTTTTGTAAATTTTCTTTTAAAATAAGTTATTGGAGATATCGTTATTATTCCTCATTTAATATCAATAAAGGTGACACCAATTATTGGTATTTATTTAATAACACTTGATATTAACCTATGAGACAAATAAATAAATAAAATATAGGTACCTACACAAATTTAGGTTCTTGAGGGTTATTTTTAAAACCTTTTTCAATCTATATCTTTTTTAGTTTACTTACCAAATATTATTTTAAAGAGCAATTTCTATAGATATGTCTAAATTTACCACAAAAAGAACATCTCACATTATGAGAATTGAAAGTGTTAATACTATGTCATAAAAACCTATAAAGATAGAGCATATATGCATGTTTAAATCTTCTTTGTGTGTGAAGATAATTGGAATCTCTAGTTTATATATATGTAGTGTATGACGCTCTTTTTGTTCTTAAAAATTGAATTATTACATATCATTCTTTTGATGAAAACTTGTCATATGTTGATTATGAACATGTTCCTTTTGCTTATATGGTAGGCTATAATGATTTTGAGCTTATCTTATTCTATTTTAATGGAGAGGCATATATGAATGAGAAAAATATTGCTTGCTCTTTATATGGCCTTACATGAAAATTATGCTTATTTTTGTTTTGTGAACCATGTCTTATAAGTTTACAATGTGAATCATTTATAATGAGTGATACATGAGCATTGAAACTTTTATATCTATAAATGAATGTTATATACTCATATGATAACTTAGGCAGTGGCTCACTGTTATACACTTGCTTTCATTTTCACAGAAATTGTCTTAGCATTGGGTGATGCACTTTTATGGTAGCATATAATCTCATGCCTATTATCACTTTTAGGCTCCAAGAATGTTATTCAATTTTTCACTTCATATAGTAATTTGGAAAAGGACTCTTTGAGGTCATTGAACTTATTCTTCAATGCCTTAATTTAATACAACAAATCATTATCATTATCATTGATTATACATAACACATTCTCCATCATGAATGCATCTGAGAGTTTTTAAACCTCTTTATAATTTAAAGATAATTTTTCTTTTTCAAGCTCAACATTTTTAGGCATCCAATAAGTTCATTATAAGGCAAATCATTATCATTATCATCGCAATCCTTATCAACAAAAGATTTTAACCAAGGGGATACGTAGTAATTATATTCTTATAAAACATATGTGAGCCACCTCATTATTTAATTCTCTACTTCTATAATTGTTTGATCATCCCATATGGTCTTTAATGCTCTCTTTGTCCTTTGGTATTTATCCTTATTTTTACTTTATTATTGATTTTCATTTAGATTCTTATCAATATCTAAGATTAGACTCACCTATCTTTAAAAAAAGATAGTTTTTGAGTGTCTCCTGAAGTCACAAAAAATGAAAGCGTTAAGAAAATTAGGACAAAAATGGCTCATTATGAGCAATATTAGTATCATTAATGTAAATATCGTTATGATAATTATTAAAAAATATAAGATCAAGTATAAGTCAAATAACATCATCATTTTGACATATTAAAACTTTTAAAAGCACATTTCTATTTAATACATGAAACAAAAAATGCATTGCCTTACTATTTAATAAAATAGTCTATGTCATTCCTATTTCACTCACTCTTCTTTACAATCTCTCCATCAATCAAAATCTTTAGCTACAAGAAAGACTTTTATCCTAGTTCTCTGAAAAAAAGGAATCATTTCTATTAAAAATGGATCAATATTAATATCGTGGCCCTTTTGGATATAAATTAAATTAAACTATGCCACAGTGAACTTTGCTCAAAATTTTAATATAATATATATACTGAATGAGACCTGCTTAGATGTAAAGTTACTATTTTCTTCCTTTAATAGATGAAGAGAAACCCTACATATAATATTTTCTTTGCCATAAGTGAAAAGAAACCCCTAAATATTGTACTTTGCCATAGTTAAAGAGTAACCCTCCACAAATCTTATTTAAGGTAAAGAAGAAATTTCATATTATATAGCTCAAACAATTTCTCCAATTACAATAATTGTACAACCATATAACTAAAAACATCACTCTTTTGCTTTTACAAATAAATAAAGGGTTAATATATGTTATGCAATATATATGTATATGTATATATATATTCTCTTTAGCCTCTTAAAGCTTTAAACTAAAAGCAATAAAAATAGTTTTTAAAAATAAAACTGTGGCTAGTGATAATAGAATTTGTTAACAATTCTAACATATTGATTGACCAATGTGATTATAATTGACGGTACATATCATCAAAAGATAATAATAGACTGCACTATCACACTGGTCAACTGATCCATCCCAAATCTTAATATTGGTATCCCAAATCCCCATCTTAGTCAATTAAAATTCCTAAAAGAATTTTTTCAAAATTTATTAAGTTCTTTCAAAAATCAAAACACACTCTTTTGAAGAAAAAAATTAAATGAGAATAATTTCAGAAGTTTCCCAAAATTATTTTGATGCATCAAGAGAGTTTGTTTAAAAACCTTCAAAACTTTTCTCTTGATTATGAAAAAGTATGTATTATGCCCTATGTACCATGCAATGATTGACTCCCTAATTTATTAAAGTGACTAAGATAAGATTTCAATAAAGATATAATGATTTGCTTAAATCTTAATATCCTCAACTCCTCCTTGTTCTTGGTTCTTCACTTAAATTCCCTTAAACCTCTCTTAAGTTGCATATATACTCCACTTCTTATTTTCTTTATCTTTTGATTTCTTAATTGATTAAACCATCTCTTTTTCTTATTTTACCCATGTATTGAACTTGATCTTTCATCAATTAACTTGCTAATAGCACTAAAGATAAAAATTTTAGTAATAACATATTTTGTTATCATAAAACTATATGTTAGAACGTCAATTGGTCTAATATCATTGTTTATGCTCAATCAAACACTCATTTTGTGGTATTATTTTCCATTTTCATAACTAGTTTTATGTTGCTTCCTGGAATGACTAGCTTTTCGTCTAATTGATGTACCATTTTAATGAATTTATAGAACAAGTTTTTAGTTATATGATGCATAAGAAACTTGAAAATTAACGGTTTTTTTTTCCAAACTTAAGTGCTAACTTAAATAGCTTTAAGATTTATAATACATGAATTCCAATTTCTTTGTGTACTTTAGTGTTTGAGACTAAGTTATATTCATATGAGCTTAACATATTCTTTTCTTATTGGTCTTATTTTCTTATATAATCTCGTCATGCTAGGCTGATTAGTTGATATCATTTTCTTAACTAATCCCCCTATTATGTATAGTTGCAGATGTTGTTTACTTCATAATTTCTTTTTTATATTTAATTAATCTTTTTATAATAGTTATAGTTACTTATTTTAACCGTTTAATTTTTAAGCTTAAAATGGTCAATTCAAAATTATTTTATAATTATTTCTTTGTATATTTTAATTGGTTGTTTATAAAGGAAATATAAACAAAACCCACAAAGTGATTAACTTATTCAAACAAAAATTTTGCAAGAAAGTAGCCTAATAGAAGTTGGAATCCAAGCTAAACTTTAAGAGAAACCATAAATGCAAAAAGGTTTATATAGTTTTAAACCCAATTTATGTAATTATTTTGTTATAATTTTCTTTCTCTATTTTTATTTTTTAACTTAGGCTTTTCAAAACTATAATATTTAAAAATAAAATAAAAGTCCTTTGGACTCTTAGTTCTCAAAAGCCAAGACTAAGTGAGCCTTTCAACTAGTTACATCTTATCGTTAGTGCCCCAATATTTAGTATAGGCTTAAACTAAAAAATAAGAATAAAAATTTATCATCTTATCTTTATTTTTTTCTTTAGGTATGTGGTTAAGTGATTGATGTGAATATATGGCCCAAAGGGTATAAGTCGAGATAAAGAGAAATTAGTAACTTTCTTAACAGAAATGATATTTCAAAAGCCTAAATTGTTTGTCTTAAGCCTAACATCCTTTTTTGGAACCTCATTTTCTCTTATCAAAGCTCAATTCTCCTTTTAAAAGTCTAAATTCAATTAAAAATAAAATAAGGATAAAGTTAGTTTGGGTCCTTAAGCCCATTAAGTGACTTTGAAGTTAGTTTAGGCTTTTAGGAGGATTTTTTTTTAATAAAATCCATTTAATCCCACTAAGTTTAGATTTACTTTTCTAAGTTATTTGAATTTTCTTTCATAAAGGTTTACTTCTTATTAAGGTTTAAAACATATTTTTCAACCAACACGTATTTTTATTCAAGATATGTCCTTTTTTCTTAACCATTACGTTCTTGTTTTATTTCTAAATTCAAAAAATCTTTTTTCAGTTTGCAATTGTTTCGCCCAAATTGCTATTTTTAAATAAATACAGAATAAGGAAATTCAATTTCATTTTGTTACCAAATCTTATATCATCATTTCATGTTTTATCTTTATTTGAAAGTCCTATGATACAATCAAGGCACCTTTAGGTATTTTGTTTTAAGCCCTAGGTTAATTAATAAACTCATAGAACTTCACCATATGTTTTAATTTTCATTTCAAATTTTAAATCATTAATTCAATCACTTTGTTTTAAGCCCTAAATATAACCAAAAACTACTAAGCATCTGTCTACATGTTTTTAAATGTTGTTTCGATCCCTATATATAATACTAGGAATTTAGTTTGAGTTGTAGGTAAACAAACTCATTTACGTCGACCATTTTTTTATTTTCATTATTTCAATATGCCTTTTAACTTACTCCTAATAATACTTTAAATTTTCCTTAAATTTATAAAGCCCTTTACACTAAGTAATCGTTTAATTGGGTAAATTAGGATGTCTAGTACCTTCCTTATTTTATAATTACATATAGAATTCAAATTTTTAATGAACTTTTTAGTACCTTCTTTTAGGTTTTTCTCAATCTTTTCTTAATAAGGTAGAATGATAACTCCATGAACAATTTATTTAAAACTTGACCCCATCTTTACTTAAAGTGTTTAAATCACCCTTCATGTTTTAAAAGTCTTCTGGCATGCTAATAGACAATTTGCATTCTTTAGTTTTAAATTTTGGGTATAATTATGTAAAGCTTCAACACAATAATGACATAATTTTATTTTTGAGCAATTTATCAGGTTTTGGGATTTTTAAATGTGCTATATATTTGAATTTACATAATAAATTCATTATACTCTTAAATTATACGTAATAAGTGATTTTCAAGTGTCATGGTGACATTTTTTATATTTTTTGAATAATTTGTGATTGTTTTCCAATTTTCGGTGCTTGTGAGTATTTATATTTTGATTATAATTTCTAATCATTTGACACAAAATCATATAAATACCATTCAATTAACTAAGACTCATGATTTGGGTATATTGGTTGAACTATATAAGCTAGTCGTTGACCAATGTATGTTAAAGTTTTTTTTGAGAAATTAAAAATTTTCATTAATAGAATAAGGAGAGTTTACATCTGAAGCATTAATCCACGTGGCCAGACCCACTCAGATATCTAAACTTATATAATTAGCCAAAAAATGGCAGCATTCCGCTCGTTCGACAATTTAGGGTAAAACTACCTTTTCTTTTCTCGAGTCTTCAGTCATTTACTCAATTTAGGGGTTGGTTGCGTTGCTTTCGGAGGCTTGCGGTGGGTGCGATGGGGCTCCTCTTCTTCTTCCTATCTTTGCCTGCTTTTATTTCAAGGTAATTGATTCCTTTCGAAGACCACTTTACACGATTTAGGAGTCGCTAAATCTTTTCTTTACTTTTACAACAGTGCGGGCTTACTAAACTCAGTTCTTCTGTGAACAATCCAACACTTGGAGGCTTGAAAATAGGTCAGTACAATTTCTTCGATGCTTCCTTTGTCGACTTCTTCTTCAATCAAACTTTGTTGATGTAACAGCCCAGATCACCCGTTCACAGATATTGTCTGCTTTGGATCTTGACCCAACCAAGCCCTCATGGTTTTGCTTTTCTAGAAAACTTCCCAAGAATTCACCCATCTTGGTACTACTTTTTCCCTAGCACATTTAACTTCGAAATTC
This sequence comes from Erythroxylum reticulatum, assembly GCA_025504915.1. Taxonomy (NCBI): domain Eukaryota; kingdom Viridiplantae; phylum Streptophyta; class Magnoliopsida; order Malpighiales; family Erythroxylaceae; genus Erythroxylum; species Erythroxylum reticulatum. The sequence goes on along the minus strand of JANSVA010434907.1, from coordinate 6,933 downwards.
TGATGGGATCCGGTGTGTTAGGGCATGAAAAACACGTCTGTAAAGGAGAGGTATTTGTACCCTTATAAGGCGTACTTCGTTCCCCTCTCCAATCGATGTGAGATCTCATACTCTCTACCCCCCTTAGGGCCTAACCTAGCTGGCACAACGATTCAGATACTGATTCTGGTACTACTTGTAATAACCCAGATCATCCGCTCACAGATATTGTCCGCTTTGGGCCTTGGCCCAACCGTGAGGGCTTGGCTGGGCCAAGGCCTAAAGATGACAACGTATTTCGTTCCCCTCTCCAACCGATGTAGGATCTCATACTCTCCACCTCCTTAGGGCCCAGCCTAGCTGGCATAATGATTCAGATATCAGCTTTGATGCTACTTATAATAGCCTAGATCATCCACTCACAGATATTGTCCGCTTTGGGCCTTGACCCAGCCAAGCCCTCACAGTTTTGCTTTTCTCGAGAACTTCCCAGAAGGTCACCCATCCTGGTACTACTCTTGCCCAAGCACATTTAACTTCAGAGTTCTGATAGGATCTGATACATTAGGGCATGAAAAACACGTCTATAAAGGAAAGGTCTCCGTACCCTTATAAGATGTACTTTGTTCCCCTCTCTAATCGATGCAGGATCTCATACTCTCCACCCCTTAAGGCCCAACCCTCTTTGAGGTCCAACTTAGTTGGCACAACAACTCGGGTCCTGGCTCTGATACCACTGTAATAGCTCATATCACCCGCTTACAAATATTGTCCTCTTTGGGCCTTGGCCCAGTCAAGCCTTTATGATTTTACTTTTTCCGAGAACTTCCCAGGAGGTCACCCATCTTAGTACTACTCTTGCCCTAGCTTATTTAACTTCGGAGTTCTGATGGGATCTAGTGTGTTAGGGTATAGAAAACACGTCTGTAAAGGATAGGTATTCGTACCCTTATAAGGCATACTTCGTTCCCCTCTCCAACCGATGTGGGGTCTCACACTCTGGTGATCTAGGCTGTTACAATTGAAAATTAGGGTTTGAAATCTCGGTTTCCTTCTTCAGGGTATAGGCTTTGCAGATTAGTCCGAAAGGGGGATCATATCCTCAAAAGGTACCACGATTTGTAGACTTCATTTCTTTCCTTTTTTGTACCTTTGTTTGATCATTTATCTGCTGATGTCAGGGAAAAAGGTGAATGGTGAAGCATTGACCTTACCTTGTTATCAATCATGTGAGATCCCAAGTAAGTCAATACTGGTCTTCTCCCATTTCCATTGTATGTTAAAGTTGTTAAAACTTATATACCAAAAGTTTGGAGCAACATTGGTTAATACATTAGTTAACCACTATCTAACCAAGATGCATACTAGTTAACTAGTATACAATGGTGGTCAACCAATATTCCAATGATTTAAAAATTTATGCATTCATTGTACACTAGTTGACCAATGTATTGGAACTAGCTATTGACAATGACTAGTTTTTATTTTTAATGGCTAGTTTAACCCCCAAAGCCTATAAACACATAATCTTTTATTAGATTAAACATGAAAAAATATTTCAGTGTTCTAATATTTGAGCGTTCTTTAAACACATTTCAAAGAGTTTTCTTAAAAACTTTATGAGCATTTATTGTTGCATTTTAAAGTGAGTGAGCCTTTAGAATATCAAAGTGATCCAATAAGGTCTTTTGAGTTGTAAAGTTAATTTATGAATGGGGTTACTTTTCACCTTAAAGAAAGATTGAAATAAGAGTTGCTCTTTAATCATGGAAAAGTAAGTTTTTAATATAAAGATTCTTCTTCACCTTTTTGAAATAAGAGACTTAGTAAATTCTAAGAAGTATCTTGGAGAGTGGATAAATTCATTTGAGTGTATACTTAGATACCTATATGGTTTGATATCACTAGAAATTTGGTGTCCTAAAGACAATTTTTGATTTAGTTGGCTATTTAAATGCGAATTATATCAATATTCTTTTAAATAGGAATAATATATATAGTACTTGTCAAGTTTTAGGCAATGCATCAGTTCATAGTTTAATATAAACAAATTTTAGTTGTTTTATTGGCTATGAAATTTAAAGATACAGTGGTCAGTAATTGTTGTGCACATATTCTATAGCTTTGTTAGTACCTTCAAGACTATGATATGAACTTTACAAAGATACCAATTAGGTGTGATAACATTAGTGCCATTTTTTGACCAAAAAAACTCCATCCAACACTCTAAAACTAAGCACATAGAGATTAATTATCATTTTACTATAGATCATATGCAAAATGAGGATATTAAGGTATAATTTGTTGAAACATTACTCCAATTAGTTGAAATATTTACTAAATCAATGAGTAAGGATATGTTTTTCACAATTAGATAGCGTAATTACTATTATTTTGGTAATCTCCATATAAAAGTTGATTTTTGCTTAAAATATTTTACCTTGTCAATTTATTTTTATGATGCATGGATTTAGGGGAACTAACTATTGATATTGCCTTGGAATAACAAACTATATTGTTTGATTTTACCATTGTTTATTTAATTTTAAAAATATTTTATCATCATAAAAAATGGATATAGTGTTGAACCAAGGGAGGATACAATCTAAATTTAAATAATAACAAAACATAAGCACTACTAATGAGTTTGTTTTTCAATAAAAACAATATGAAAGCAATAATGGTCACACAAATCAAGATACATCTCATGAAAACACTAGAGAAAAGTTAAAGGTAAACTTAGTTAAGTGAAGAATAAAATCAATACCAAGGAATAGAAAAAAAAGGTTATAAATAAATATGTAATGATCATTATACTTTTTACTTTATTGCTTTGATACTTTAGAGGCTCATCAACACATTATCATTTTAGCTAATTATATGAGTCTTTTCAAACATCATGAGGAATCAAAATTTTTATTTCAAATAAAACTCTTTTAAACCTTAAAAAATCTTTAGGGGAACATTTTAAATTTTTTAAAAGTCAAATTCGTATTAATAAGATTAATTTTGAGCATTTAAAGATGTTAGAACTAAGATTTTGGTTGTATTGGTCAACTAATTGATATGGGCTAAGTAAGCTATATTTTTAATATGATTTTAAGAGTGTTTTGCTTACGTTTTGATGGTTTTATAGGATTTTGTACTCAATTGGCTTATATTCTATTTTTAGGTCCTTTTTTTATCTCTTCAATGAAAAGGGAAAATTTTGATCAAAATTGAGTCAAGTTAGAACAAATTTTCCATGATTTTAGAAGAAGGAATTATAATATGATTCAAAACACAAAATTGCATCTAATTCATATTTGTGTTTCAGTCATATTTTTAAAGATAAATAGTGTACTTAAAGGATTGATAATTTAGGATTTGGTTATTAAACATTTAAGTAATATAGATGTAACACCAATATGTGTTGGGATCTTTATTAATAGTTATGTTCCAAATTTGGAGGGGTTTTCTATAGTAAAATGTATAAGACTATTATGATGGTGAATATAGTCAAACTAGAGCATTTAGAGATAGAAATGAGTAACTATAGGGAAAGAAAGGGATTTCCATAAATATTTAATTAAAAGGCTTCAAATTTTCAAGATCAATGAGAATGAGTTCATTTATTTTGTATCCTTTCTCAATTTTTGTTGGATTTCTTTATCTTAGTATGAACTAAATTTTATTGCATGTAGATGACATGAACCCTAAAAGTATTCATTTATATTGATTCTTTGATTTATTAAAGAACCAAGCTTTCATGTGAATTAATCTTGATTATTTCTTATGTTTGAATTAAAATACACTAGCAACTTTAGATCTCATATATAGGAATTCAGAATTCATATGTATAAATATATATGACATAAACAATAAGAGTTATATGAAATCTAAGAGGTAGGATCACATGAATTTTTTAGGTTTCAGTTATATATAATAAAGAAATTTGTAGGATAAATTAATACATTCATAAAGGTTTGAATGTAAAGAGGTTTTAATCAATTAACTTAAGGATATGAGTTGTATTTCTTAAGACAGAATATAGTTATAACCTTGGAATTTTTACTAGACTAAGAAACTAGGTTTAATAATTGAATCAAGGTTTAATAATTGAATCAAGATAAACTTAAGTATAAAATGTTCTAGAGATATTTTACATTTGGATCTTGATTATCATTTGATTGTTTCATTCTTGTTATTTGCCTTGGTTTATTATTTTAGATTAGCAATTTTGGTTTAGTTATTCATTTCTTTTAAGTCAATTATTTGTTTTGTTAAATTAGAAAATAGAAAGTTACTATTAGTACTCGTAGTCATTATGAAAAATACTTATATTCACTAAATTATACTATAAGAACAATAGATGCACTTATCTAGTTGATATTTGATATTGTTTGGAACATAAACATCACTACTATAGGTTAGTGGTTAACCAATGCAAGTTAAAATTTTCAAAACTTATGTACCAAGAGTTTGTAGCAATATTGGTTGATATATTGATCGACCAACATCCTATCATAATGGACATTAGTCATCTAATATACAATTATGGTCAACGTCAATTAATGTGCATTCTAGTGGGATGTTAGTCAATCAATATATCAACCAATGTTGCTACAAACTCTCATAGTGGTCAAATAATGTTCCGATGAATAGAAAATTTGTACATTTAATGCATATTAGTTGACCAATATACTACACTAGTTGATCAATGTACTAGGACTTATCATTAGCAATGGATAATTTTTGGTTATAATGGCTATTTGAGCCTCAAAGCCTACAAACACATAGTTTTTCATTAGTTTAGACATGAAAAATATTTAGATGTTTTATAAACACGTTTTAAAGAGTTTTTCAAAGAGTTTATGAGCATTCACTATTGCATTTTGAATTGAATGAGCCTTTAGGTTATCAAATTGATCAAACAAGGTTGTTTGAATTGTAAATTCATTTGTGAGTGGAGTTACTCTTCACTTTGGAGAAAGATTATAAGAAAAGTTGTTCTTTACTCATAAAAAATAAGATTTTAAAGGTAAATTAAATTAAAAGGGAAAAAGAATATATGTTAGTTATTTACAATCAAAAGTTTATATATGAGCTTAAAAATCCAAAAGAAAAATCTAAAGAAGACAAATGACATTTGTAGAAAGTTTTATCTAAATTCAGTTTCCATTACATGTCCTTTAGTCTTATTTCTTACTACATCACAACTCTTTCGAGAAATTGTTTGTGGCTATTCATTTAAATGATGAGAGCTCATGATTCTATATAATTTAGATATATATCTATTACATACTAACTATAATTGGTTACTAGTCATTCCCTTATCTAGTTAACTAGCTTATGTAGTACTTGGTGACTTCAAACAGAGATAAAATTAGGCCGATTCCCTAACTGCCTTTCTGGATATTCCTGAATGTCCCGGCTTTTCACAGAAGATGAGAAGGAGATGAATAATCATCTGCTTTTAGAATCAATTGAAAAATTTCTTAGGAATCTTACAGGATCCATTCATTCTTTTTTCCCTAACAGATGGTCAGAACTGAATCTAGGTTCGAATCCCACTAAGAGGTCCACTAGAGATCAGAATATGTTCAAGAAAGAACAAGATGTTTCTTTTATCCCTTCTAGGCTATCAAAAAATAAAGAAATAGTTAATATATTCAAGATAATTATGTATCTACAAAATATCGTCTCAATTGATCCTATTTCATCAGATCTGGGATGTTATATGGTTCTGAAGGATAAACTAGACATGGACAGTTCCCCTCACTGCCTTTAAAGAGAGGTTTGTCATTCACTGTCCACATTGTATGCCTCTTATTTAATTGGAAACTGGGTTTCAAAAACTGTTATAGGGTTCAAAACCATTCAACCCCACTTATTGTTATTAGTAGTGCACTCTCCTTTGGTCTCTCAGCTTTCGATGGATGACAAACTGAGTCTCATTGCCAAACTTGCCAAAATGGCAAGGGGCATCAGGCTCCGAGCTCCCTGAGAATCCGTAGTTAGTCAGTCATAATCTAGTCTTATTGAACGACTTCGATCATTTAACTTTAGCTCTAAAGGAAGAATGTCATATAATATAAATAAAAGACCTCCAGATCAACTTCTATTATCCAGTTTTCTAGGCATTATTTGGACTTTCCCACCTTAAGATTTGGTACTAGACAAATCTTTATTTCAATCGGATATGATATTCGTCATATCTAGGCATTCTATCTCCCCTTCTTTTCTATTTGATCTCTACGTTTGAGCAATAACTAAAGTAGCTCAAAATAGTACTGTTATTATACCTATTAAAGCTATTAAATTCATTATGTAAGGTATAACTACAAAAAGAGGAAGAAGACGAGCTACAAGAAAAATTCCTATTACTACCATAACCACAGTAGCATGTCTTAGAGTCGAAATAAGAGGAGGTCCTTCCATGGCATCCGGTAACCATACATGAAGAGGGAATTGGGCTGATTTAGCAATTGCGCCCGAAAAGAATAAAACGACAAAAAAATAATAAATAAATAATTCACCTTATTATTAGTAATCAAGTTAATTGAAAATGTCAAACAAATCCTAAAATTTGAAATTTATTTTTAAAGATTGAAATCAAATGACAACTACTGGCACAGGGAGTCAGCCACAATGAAGGAAAGACCAAGAGCAATAGCCATGCTGCTATTTCAGCTGGGAAAAAGGAGATTGTCTTTGTCTTAAAACATTATTTGATTCCTTTCCCTTGATATAGAGTAAATGGTGCTATATTAAAAGATCACCTTTATACATATTTTGGTCATTATTAAGCCAATCTATATTGCTAGTCCATTTTTTCTAGTAGCACTATGATTTACCTCTATCCATATATCATAAGTGAATAAGCATTGAAAGAACAAATGGTATAATGTTTTAGGTAGTTTATACAGCTTACAACAATAGGGATAGCTAATTTTTCCTCTTAATATGATTAAG
>JANSVA010434850.1:0-18561 GCA_025504915.1 Erythroxylum reticulatum | reverse complement strand
AAATAGTGTTTTATATTGGAGTGCAACTCCTAAAAGAGTTGAAACTTTTGAAGATGGTGCACAAATTTTATGCATTCTAAATTCAAAGAAATTAGTTTTGGATTGTCCTACTAGATGGAACTCAACCTTTAAGATGTTGAAGTCAGCAATCTGATATGCTCATCTATTTATTAGACTAGCTGAAAAGGATTCTCAGTATACCTGCATACCATTAAAGGATTAATGGGACATGGCTAGAGAACTTTGTATGAAGTTGAAATTATCCAATAGTTGGACTGAATTATTCTCAGGAAAAAAAAATCCAACTTCGCAATGTATCTTTAGCACTATGTCCAACATAAAACATGTTTTATCATTGTGGATGTTGACTCCAATGTAGTGATTTGAACTATGGCCGAGTAGATGGTGGAGAAGTTTAATTCTTATTGCTCTATGGTTGAAGATATTATTGTAGTATTATATTTATAATGCACTGTACAGTGGTGAAGCTTAAGAGCGTCTACATACCATGAAACAATTATGGTACCAATTTTTTAATGATTATGAAGTCAGAATGCAACAAACTCATGATCAGGTTCTTAGTAGTGCTGGAGGCAGTTCAACTCTAACTTCAATTTCAAGTTCGACCTTTTCTTCTGACCTATTATTGACATATTATCTTTCAAATTTTTTGAAAGAGAAAAGAGCTAGGATTTCTTACAATACGATGAAGTTATATAAATATTTTTTCTGTAGATTGTGTTCTTGAAATTGAAGTAAGATAATTATGTCTGCACATAATTATCCGATGTTTGCATATACTTATTCAATCTTGCAAGTCATTGCACCGGACTTGTTAGCTATTCCATCATCTACCATTGCTTCAGAGTTTACATTTAGTACTAGTGGTCGGGTCATTACTCCTTATCATAGTCGACTTCATTATCACACTATGGAAGCCCTTATGTGTACTCAAAGTTAGTTAAATAATAAGGATATTGATTGTAAATTCTTTTTTAATATATTTATTTTATCTATCTTTCTATCATCTTACCTAATATTGTGTTTTTTATTTTCTTACAACCACAAGTATTAATGCAAAGTGGACTAGCGAAATTAATCAACCAATTGAAGGTTATTTTGATCAAATATATGAATATGAAGGTATTTTTAATTCTCTTTTTATTTAATATTACATTATTAATATTATTTTATTTTAATATTATATTAGTAAATATAATGTTTATACATACAGTTGATTGGATCCAAACTGTTGACGATCTTACCAACAATTACAATTAGTCAATTAGATGATGTTCGTTCAATCTCCACTCTCTAGTCTATCCAACATGATATTATTTTAATTTTGTAAATTGTATCATTTCTTGTAAAAGGATTTAGATTGTAATCATTTGTTCATAACAAAATTTTCTATAGTTAATGAATTTGATTTTATCAATTCTCTCTTATAATAATTAATAACTTATTTAAGTAAAATTAAAAATTGTAATTAATTGAATTGAAATTCTTAACTATAACTATTAACTTAATGACTTTTCATACAAATTTCTAATCAATTGAATTTCCCAATTAATCATACCAATAAATACATCTCAAGGTTTTAATTTTAAAATGTTTTTCTCATTAATGATATGAAAATGTATGTAGCACCCTTTAATCTAAACTTGAGTTAATGACTTTTAACACAAATTGTGTTAATATTTAGCTCATTATACCTAAAATATTACTTAAAACATTGAGAAGTTAGTGATGTTACGCTTTCATTCAATGACTTATTGTTTTATTCAAATGAAATATTAAGTGGTTTAAATAAAAAGATATAAATATTTTTTAATTTAATATTTGATAAATTAATAACTTTATTATATCATAATTATATGCTGTTATAATTTAAAGTTGTGACATAATATATATATTAAAAAGAAAAAAGGTGAAAATTTTATAAAATATGATATGCTTATAACACTTTAAGGACAAGAAGTATTTAAAGTAAAACTTATCTTTTACTTAGAGTGACTTAGGAATGAATCTTCTAAAATTAAAATTTAAAAAGGAAAAAATTATGAATATAAATTTAAATTAATTAGAATATAATGATTTTTAAAAAAGTAAAAGAACTATTTTGAAAAGTAATAAAAATAATAATTTATAAAAACATATCAAAAGTGATTATGAAATGTATTATAGTTTTAACAAAATAATAGCTATTTTCAATATAATGTACTGTATGTATTTGTTTTTATAACTAAATTACGTATATATATTTTTTGAATTGATGCATTAGGATTAATAAAGTGATTAATTTATTTTAAGATTAATATAAATACATGTATGCATAATGTATACATTGTGTAAATATGAAAAATAAAATAAAAAGGTTTCAATGCGTTATAGTTTTAACAAAATAATAGCTATTTTCAATATAATATACTGTACGTATTTTTTTTATAACTCAATTACGTATATATTCTTTTGGAATTGATACATTAGGATTAATAAAGTGATGAGTTTATTTTAAGATTAATATAAATACATGTATGCATAATGTATACATTGTGCAAATATGAAAAATAAAATAAAAAAGTTTAAATGCATTAAGAGTAATCATTATATAAATTAATTTCTTTTAATATGTGTAATAAAAGTATAAAATTTTAAAATGATTATTTCATAATAGACATAATATGAAAAGACAATAATATTTATACAGCTATACAAGTAAAAATATCAATAATAACTAAAAGTACAAAAACTATGTCAATTAAAAGTTTTGTACATAATTTATAAAAACATTTAAAATTTGAAAATATTATATTATAAACTTAATAAAAATATTTTTTAAAAGAAACATAATAATTTATTAAACACATAAAAATAATATTTGAAATAAATTCAATGTACTTAGATAATAACTTTTTAACATTTACATTATACTTACTTGTTATAATAAAATTAAAAAATTAAAATTAAATTCTCTTGTTTGTAGGGAATAATTATGACAACATTATGATTGCTTCGTATTTTTAATAAATATATATTGGCTCATATTTTATATCTTTTATTTTATATAAATATTTTTGTATAATTTATAGGTAATTCCATCTTACACTTTACTATAAATAGTTATGCTATAATTTATAATTTATGAATTTTAAAAAATATAACTACAACTTTTTCAAATTCTCTTAATATAAATATATAAAAATTTAAAAGATATATTAAACGATCGGGTCAACTAAGGCCCGACAGGATGCTTGTGGCCCGTGGTCCGGGTTAGTTCACTTTAGCTCGCCCTTAGGCCACACAAGCGGGATCATTCTGTTTAGCCTGAAATTTTTTTGGCAAGGCCATCGACGGGCTGGGCTGGTACTCCTAGACTTATTAACAAGATAAGGGAAAAAATATTTTGCCAAGTTTTCTAAAACATGCTACACTGAGTATTTTACCTGTTAATATGAATTAACAACTTTAAGATCTTGAAAACTAAAATATAAAATTATAGTTTGTAATAAGGTATTCTTTTTACAACATAGTACTATTAGCACTTGTGACTCTTTTGTCACATACTCTACTCGCACTTAAACTTAAACTTTTTCATTTACCTTAAATAGATTTCAACACTAAATTTTAGAAATAATATTGTTTATTTGTAGCAATTCATACAAATTATAAAAAATAAAAACTTAAATAGCATATAGAGTATAATAAAATGAGGAATTATAATTGATCCTTGGCAAAATCTATACATACCAAAGAAATATTCAAATTTTCAGAACTTCTACTGTAGGATATATTTTTAAATCACAATATTGTTTAAAAATTTTTTTTCTCTTTTTTTAGTTCAAAATCTACATTGCTTGTTGAGTGTATTCGATTGGATCATATCTACTCCAGCTTGTAACCTTAGAAGAATCAACAGGTGAAATTGCACATTGCCTAGGTTCAAATATGAGATCATGATTCCAGGCCCTCCATAAAACTACAATCATCATCATTTTACCTTTCCTCTCAGCTTATAGGGCAATATATTGGCCAAAGGATAGAGCATATGACATATGATGATTTGCGGTACCAATTTATATATTCCAATACCTAATAAAAGTTAACTTTTTGCTTAGTAATGAAGTTGGCAACTGAGAGGTTAACTTTACAAACTTTTTAGCTAGTAAGCCATTGAATATACCCTAGTGTTTTGCCTTTCTTGAACTTTTATTTACGTGTGACTGAAAATCAATAAGGTATCTAAAAAGTTTTGAAGAATGTAGTTGGAAAACATAACTAGAGATTGGCATAACATAAATATATCACCAAAATATTCTCTCTTTCTAACAATTACCTTTGGGCACAGAAGGTATAGAACAAAAGCCCTAAGATCTTTTCCTTTAAAGAAAAGAATTATCAAAAAGGTACATATATGTTGGGATGTCAAGTGTGAGTAGGAATTTCATAATGAAATAAGATGGAACCAATGAAGGACATATAAGTGCAAAGGACCCATAAACTTAATGCCTTAAGGTTTTGGGTTGAAGTATGGTGTCAAAGCCTACGAGTATGTTCCCTCATTAGATCTATGATGAAGATCTCTTATGAAAGTGAGTTCCCCAGATCCAACAAGTGGTATCAAAGCTTATGGTTTGGTAAAGGACGAGTATGGAGACAGTATTCAGATCTCGTGGTTGCCTCCCTATGACGAAAACCAAAGAGACTCCTAGTGGGCCCAGATTAGTGGAGTAGAAGGGCTTTTGGTGATGCCATATACTCGAGCTATTAAGAAAAGGAAAAAAAACGCTTTCTCTCAAGGTAACCTAAGCTCAATATGGAAGTTCACACGTGAGAGGGAGATTGTTGGGATGTTAAGTGTGAGTAGGAATCCAATATTGGAAAGAGATAGAACTAGTGAAAGAAATATAACTAGAAAGGATCCATAAACTTAATGTCTTAAGGTTTTGGGTTGAAGTATGGTATCAAATCCCATAAGTATGTTCCCTCACTAAATTCATGATGAAGATCTTCCATAAAGTATAATTCCCAAATCTAACAATGCAGTTATTATTCCCCTAATTCTCGAAAGTGGAAAGTCTAAATTATAGATTAATACCTACTAATTGGCTGTGGAGCAATGCAAGGATGGTGGGTATATTGTTGGTGATGACTGCTTTAGATTTATAACCAAAAATGATCGTTACTACATTAGATATGTATTCCTATCAAATCTTGAATTGAATATGAGTAAATTTTATCTATCTCTCCTTATCTCTTTGTACGTATTCTCCTTGTAGTGTTCCATTTGAAGGCTTCGTTCTTAATTCTTGGAAGAGGGGAAATGATGATAATTCTCATTCCCATGCAAAGGGAGAGACTCTTATGGAATTCAAAGTTTCATACACATGGTTCCCTCTCCTTTCCCCTGGAATTTTTTACTTTATGAGTTGCTAGTAAGTGGGTAAGTGGGGCACATTTTGATCAATTTTCTAACTCAAAAACTACTCTAATAGCCACAAAGGTATGTACATTGAGAGAGCAACATCACATGAAAGTGTATAACCACAAACCCTAAACCTAGCTAGTTAGCTAGTTATTAAGCCTACTCGATATAGTTAATTAATCACCATCACTAAAGATCACTTTTCTCCTTAACTATTCTGAAATATTATTTAAATGGAAGAATGTAGATATTAATTATAATATCTAGATATCATTCACATTTTATAATTTAGATAAAGATAAATCATTTATTGTATAAAGTAAATAATATAATATAATATAATTATAGCTAATTAAAATATTTAGTTATAATTAATTAATACACTTATATTTACCTATTAATCTTCTTATCTAATATATCAAGAAACATGTTCAAGTATTTAAGAGTATAGTTCGTGACAATTTTAGTCTTATAGGTTCTAAATTACAAATTAATATTTATAACTTGTAGAGATAGAGTGTTTATAATACAACTGCTCTTTACACTTATAATAATATTGTGAATGTGTCCTATTTCTTACAAATTAAGTTGTGACTTCCTCTATCTACCTAATCATTTCAACAAATGGCATTAGAATCTAGTTAGAGCGTGTTATATCTACTTATCAAATGCTATGTTTGCCACTTCTACATTAGAAAATTAGTTAGCCATTATTCACTTTTTAAAGATACTAAATACTATGTATATACATAATTATTATTTACGTGAAATAATAAGAGTTATTTTTTCTCAAAATAGTTTGAATAGAAGTAATGAAAAGCCAAATTTAAGATTGAGAAACCCAAAGGGAATAATTTCTCATTGTGAAAGTTAACGATGAAAGGAATCTTACAAAAGATAACTATCTTGTAACTATTAGAGAAAGAATAATAGACTTCCAAATGATGCCAAATATAATGAAATTTGTTGAACCAAGGGAGATTCTAAGTGATGCTTTAATGATAAAAATATATAATTACTACTAATGTGTTTATTATTTTGATAAAAAGAAATATTAGAACAAAATAAAGCCATAAACTTAAGAAGATAGTGTATAAAGTTGATAAGGAAAAGTTGAAGTTTTCACCAATGAAATAAAGATCAAAATAAGAACAAAAGAAGATCAAGGTTCATCAGGTCATTTCACAATTTGTATTATTATTTGTACAATGACTTTGTTAATTTGATGATCTAAAAAATCATTATGTATATTCATTCATCTTATTTCATTGCATTTACATTCATTAAGAGGCATTAAAGCTTTTGATTTTAATACAAAAGTCTTTTAATCTTTCAAATAATCTTTGAGGAACATTTTGAGAAGTGTTTTAATCATATTTCGATTAAACAAATTAGTCTTTAGCATTTTAAATTTTTTAAACCATGTTTTTGGAGTGATTAGTCGACCTGTATGGGTTAATGGTCAACCAATATAAGTTCAAGTTGTTAAAATTAATTTATCGTGGGTTTGTAGCAATATTGGTTAATGTAATGGTTGACCAGTATGTGTACTAGTCAACCAATTTCCAACGGCTAGTGAATTTAGTGTTATAAAAGAATACTAGTTGACCAATACACTATATATAGTCATTAGAATGCCTAATTCTTAGCTCCAATAAATATTTTGGTTCCTAAAGCACTATAAATAGGTTTTTTCTCATTGGTTTTAACATAATGAAGGTTTTGGGTATTATGTACATACATTTCAAAGATTGTTTAAATCATTTGAGCATTATTGTGTCACATTTGTATGATTGAGCCATTTTGGAGTTATCAAGTGAATGAGTGAGATATTTTTAAGTTGCAATACTTTGTTATAATGTTGAATATTATACTTGGGGGTGATCTAAGTGGTATTGAGGTTCCTCCTTACCTTAGAAGAAGATTGTAAGAAAGGTTCCTCTTTACCGTGAAAGATTGTATAAAGGTTGTTCTTCACCTTGAAAGAAAAATTATAATGAAAATTTAAGAAGAGTCTTAGGAGTAGACGTAGGAAAGGGTTGTTTGTCAAACCACTATAAATATGTTAGTACTCTCTCTTCCCTATCATCTTCAATTTATTGCTCAATTGTTTGATTAATTCCTATTAAACAATTTTCTCATCCTCTTTTATATTGATTATTATTAATTGAGTACCTTGGTTAGAAAATTTTTTAAATTTTGCAAACACTCGATTCACCCGTCTCCCCAATTGGGTGTTACTAAGGAATAAAAAGTGGCATTATAGTAGGTCTATTAGGCTAGTATTTCTAGCAAAATTTGATAGTAAAGATCATAATAGCACATTTAGGAGCATCGTCATCATTATTGAACTAAGAGGGACAAAACATTAGTAGACCGCGTTTCTTTGATGGCTATGATTATCTTTATATAAAAACTAAGATGAGATTCTTTCTAATGAAAAAAAATATATAGACTTATGGGAAATAGTTTCTAATAGTCCTTTTACTCCTAAAAAAATTGTAGATAACATAAAGGTACTTAGATGAAAGGGACAATGGGAACTATAAGATATGAGATTAATATCCTTAAATCGCAAGGTCATACACATCCTATTTTGTGCTTTAAGAAGAAATGAATTTAATAGAGTCTCTATGTGTGAAACAGATTATGACATTTGGCATGCATTTAAAATTACTCATGAAGGCACAAACTAAGTTAAAGAGATTAAAGTAAGCATGCGAACACATCAATATGAATTGACTCCAATGAATCATGACGAAATCATCTTTAACATGTATGTTAGATTCATTGATAATATTAATGCTCTCAAATTTCTTAGAAGACCTATAATAACGTTGAATTGCGTATGTCACTTCCAAATATGTGGGAAGCTAAAGTGATGGCTCTATAAGAAGTCACACATCTAGTAACACTACCAATGGATGAACATATTGGATCTCTATTCACATACCAAATAAAGATCCAATAGACACAAAAATAGATAATGCTTTTAAAGAAAAAGAATTTAGCATTTAAAGCCTTAAAAGAAAATGCAAGCAATGAGGAAGAGACACTAACCAGTGAAAGTGAAGAAGAAGAAATTGGCTTACTCATTAAAAAATTTAAAAAGTTATTGAAGAAGAAATTTTGTAAAAGAAAGGACTTCAAGGAAGGTAAAAATGATTTAAAACATAAATCCTCTAATATTACTAACTTTAAATTTATAAAACTTGGTCATTTAGAGTCATAATTTCTTTAACTTAAAGATAACGAGAAGTATGAAATAAAATATAAGAAAAAAGAAGAAAGCATTAAAAGTATTAACTTGGGATGACACAAGTGAATCCAAAAGAAAGAATTCAGAAGAAGAGATATCTTATATTTGCTCTAGTACTATGGAAAATGATAAGGTAACATCTAACCTTAATTTTTTGTAATGATAAAGATGTTGATTTGACACATAGTGAATTAATAGAAAGTTTAGAAATCGTGAGTAAGAGAAGACACAAATTGTCTTCCAACTTAAGGAAGTTCAAAAGGAGTTGGATGCATGCATAATTGAGACAAACATTAAAGAATTACATAGCATTAATGACAATCATGACTTATACGCATTAAGGTGTGAGAATAAAACATTGGAAAAGGAAATTGATGTTTTTAAGTACTCTTTATCAAAATTTGCAAAGGGAAGTGAGAAACCTAAAAACATGATAAGAGCTCAAAAAAATTCTAATGATAGGCATGAAATTGGATATAAATGTGAAAGTGTTTCCATCACTAAACTCCCTTGTCAAAGGAAACATTTACATGGTGAAGAACCATTTCTTATAATGACAAATGAGCATGAAACATCCACATCCAAACATACACATACATATGACACATTTACTATGTCCTAACCTAATAACAAACATTATGCTTTCATAAATGGCTCACAACCTAGGAATAGAGTTCAATGCTCTCAAAGGAAGAATAGGAATAATTTTTAAGATAACATGCAAACCTAATAATACTCCTATAGAATTATTTATCACACCTTCATTCACAGTAGGCATCATACATATAATCATTGTAGGACTTTTCATCTTCCTAAGAGACCAATCAATACATTTAATGTCCGATAAAACTTCCTCATTGCACATCATCATTACTCATAAAACATGGTATATCATTTTTGTGGTTAGTTTGGACATATTGATAAAATTTGCTTTATCAAATAAATAATGATAATCAAACCTTTGAAATTCGGGTTGAAAAGAAAAAGGAACCAAACAATCAAGAAATCAAGCTTATTTGGGTTCATAAAACACATTGATTAAATAAAGAGCAAATGACATGTAGTAGAGATGGTAGCTATTGAATTGAGCATTATTTTTTTTTAACTGATATCTTTTGTCTTGATAAATCTAACATTCTTGCCTCCAAGAAATTCTTAAAGATATTGTTGTAGGATGTAGAGAATTAAGCTCCTAAAATTAACCATCAAGACTTTCCAAATTATTGAACCAAGTGAGAATGATGAGATGCCACTAATGGATTGAGAATTCAAAAAGAATTTTCATTTAAAGCTCTCATACGAAATGTTCAAAATGACGTAATTTTTAGTTCATAATTTAGAAATATGTGGTTACTTGCGTTTATATGTCAATTTAAGTATAAATCCTTGGTGATGATTATTTAGGCTAAAAACGTGAATAAAGTGTGAACCTTAGTACCTAGAATTAGAGACTATACGCAAAATAAGGTCATTAATTAGAATTTATATCAATTGGGTTATTATTTCTCTAAACTTTTGAATAAAAATAAATTTTGCTTAATTAGATGAAAAAATAGTTTTTGTTTAATATAAATTATTTTTTATAAGACCCTTTCTATTATTAAGTTCTTTTTTATCGATATTTAGTTAGTTTATATATTTTTTAATACTATTTTGTTGAAGTATTGATGATTTAATTTGAGTTTCAAAGATGGTTCCTTAAGCTATTTGGTTAATTGTTTAATGTGTGGATGACCAGTATCTTTAAAATTCACTCCCTTTTATTTTTCAGTGTATTTTTTTTGTTTATTTGGTCGCTTAAATGGTCTCATTGGTTGACTAATATGCTTTAGTAGTTGACTAATGTTCCAATATCTGACATTTTCTCCCAATGAGTTTATTCTTTATTTGGTCAAAGATCTAGTCATCTAATTACTCATAAAAGTCAAGCAAAATAGCTTTATGGTCGATCAATGTAGCGAGTTTAAAGAAAATTTTAGCCTCCTAGTCTGTTCAAAACTGCTCCACATTTCCTATTTAACACAAACTTTAGCAACCAATATAGCCATATGGTCGACCAGTCTTCATGATTTATGGGCTTTCTCCTTATCTTTTTTTTCTATTTTTCATCTTTATACTCTCTAAAACCCCATATAATTAACACTTTTCCTTAAAAAAACATCAACCCATATTTCATAAAATTCTTATTAAAATTGCGTGAAATTAAAATTTTGTTATTTTTTAATTTCAATTTTGTGGATTTTTATTCTTTTCTCAATTAAAAGCTATCATTTTAAATTGATACCTTCATAATTAAATATCAAAGGAGTTAAGGTTGTTTTCCCTTCAATTATATTTATGCATCTTTAATATTTCTTAATTTTGTTATTCGGGGCATTTCTACATTTTTTATTTTTTAAATTCTAGGTCTTTCAAAATTACACATTGTTTTATGAAATTGATTGTTGGATACTGTAATTATGGCTTAATTGTTACAATTCTAATCATTAATTTTCAGCTTAAGCACCATAACAAAATTAAAAATTTTTCAAATTAGACATAAGTAGGGGTGTCCCTATGAAAATTGACCTTTTGTTTTGACTCTTTAAATATTCAATGCACTCTCTAGATGGAAAAGCTTGACAAGCTTAATCAAATCAATTTCTTTAACCAAGTTAGTTTGATGCATAACACTTTACATTGCGCATTTTTAGATACTTTTTTATGATTCCAAAAATGGGGGGTGGAGGGAGTTTGGTAATATTGGATTTTAGGGGAGTGATAACATTCAGAGGGAGTGATGAATTTAAGGGGAGAAATTGTTTTGTCCTTTTTGTATTTCTTGTATTTTATATGATATGTTTGGGTAAATTTATGTTATCTTCATGTATGGATATTTCTTTGATTTTAAATATCTCTTTTATTCTTTGTATTGAATTACGCTTTTCATATTGAATAACAATTTATACATGAATTAAGAAAGGAGCTAATCACTATTTTGAAATGTATTTTATTTACTTAATTTTATTATTGTTCTCTAATATCGCAAATGTTTCTTCATCATAAAAAGGGAGAGATTATTGAACCAAGAGAGGTTTCAATTGATGATTTGATGATAAAAAACATAATAAATATTAATATGTTTATTAATTTGAAGAAAAGCAATATTAAAACGAAATAAAATAGCAATGTTAGAACAAAATAAAGTCATAAAGTCAAAAAGATAATGAATGAATTTGATAAAGAAAAGTCAAAGTTTGCAACTAATGAAATAAAGAACAAAAAAAGATCAAGGTTCATCAAGATCATTTCGCAATTTGTATTATTATCTGTGAGCTCACTTTATTAATTTGATGATCCAAAAGGCTCACCATACATAATCATTCATTTTGCTTTATTGCATACATTTTTACATTTATCAAGAGGTATAGAATATTTGATTTTAATATAAAAGTCTCATAATCTTTCAAATAATCTTTGAGAGATATTATGGAAAGTTGTTTAATCATATTTGCATTAAACAAATTGGTTTTAAGCATTTTAAGTTGTTAAAATAATGTTTTTTGGGTAGTTGATCGACCTATATAGGTTAATGGTTGATCGATATAGATCAAAGTTGTTAAAATTGATATGCTGTGAGTTTGTAAAAACATTGGTTGATGTATTAGTCAACAAATGTGCCATCATGGTTGGTCAAATATGAGTACTGGTTAACTAGTATACCAACGGTTAGTGAATCTAGTACTGTGAATGGATATCGGTTGACCAATGTGTTATACCAGTTAACAAATGCATTGTATTTACCATTGTAATGTCTAGTTCTTGGCTCCAAAGGTTGTTTTGGGTCCCAAAACACTATAAGTAGGTGTCTTCTCTTTGGTTTTAGCATAATAAGATTTTGGGTGTTGTATGCACACATGTTAAGGAGTTCTTCAATCATTTGAGCATCCTTATGTCATATTTTTAGGTTGTAATAATTTGTTAGGGTGTTGAATATTATACTTGGTGGGTGATTTAAGTGATATTAAGGTTCCTCTTCACTTGGAAGAAGATTGTAAGCAAGGTTCCTTTTTAATATGGAAGATTGTATAAAGGTTGTTCTTCACCTTGAAAGAAGAATTATAGTAGAATTCTAAAAAGAGTATTGGAAGTGGATGTCAATAAAGGTTGTTTGTCAAACTACTATAAATCAGTTTGCACTCAGTCTTTTCTACCTTCTTTAATTTATTGCTCAATTATTTGATTAATTTATATTAAGTAATTTTTGCATCATTATTTATATTAAGTATTATTAATTGACTATATTGGTTAGAAAAAATATTCAATTTACCCCATCTTGGGTGCCATTAGAGACTAAAAAAATGGATGTGAATGTTCTTACAAATATTCTTCTAATATTAGTTGATGAAATTTAGTCAAGTGTAGAGGAGAAGAAAATGATATAAGATCATCTCACAAAGTTGTACAAAGCTAAGTCACTTCATAATAAAATTGTTCTTAAGCTTTACTCTTCAAATGTCGAAATCTAATTTAGTGACTAAGAACATTAATAATTTGACCAATCTATTTTCTCAACTTATGTCATTAAATTATGGAATATAGCTATATGCACATGCTAAACTTTTACTTCAAAGGTTACTTAATTCGTGTGATTAAATCACCATCAACATAACTAATAATCTTCTTATAGATTAATTAGTCTTTGATGATGTTAGTTTCGATTTTAGAGGAAGAAAGTTGATTTAATGATAAGGAAGACAAATAGTTTGGTTAATAGTAAGTCAAAGCTTTAGTAATGACAAAAGGGAGATTAATAAAATGTGACCCAAGCGAGAGCCAAAATTATAGTAAATTAAAATCGATAAGTAAGAAGAACTTTAAATGCTACAACTATGGCAACTATGGCAAGAAAGATCACTTAAAGAAGGAAAGTTAGAATTTAAAGAAGAAAATTTTCAATCATGAAAGAATTTGCAAGTACTTCAGATAATGATATTACTCTCAAATAAGAATAATAGTATATCTTGTGAAACAGTAAAAACAATTGAAAGAAGAAAGTCATTACTTATTGCATAGGCATATCCGTTAAAACAGACTGGTTCCATCATTATAAACCTATCTTAGGAGGATCTATACATAAGTGTAATGATTATCTTTAAAGGTTATTAATATTGGAACTATCAATTTAAAGATGTATAATGGTAGAATTCATACCATTCAAGAGGTAAAATATGTGGAGGGATTAAAGAAAATTTTGTAATCTCTAGTATGATTAGATGATCTTAAATGTAAAATAGAAATTATCAATAAAATTTTGAAGATAATTTAAAGCTACTTGTACTTATGAACGAAGAAAATATAGGTGCAAACTTGTACAAATTAAAGAGAGAGACATTGCTAGAAGTAGAAGTATTGATCACTTCAAGCAATCCAAGACAAACATCTTTAATGTTATGACATCAAAAAATTGGATATATATCTAAACAAATAATGAAGATCTTGTTTGAAAAAATTATACTATCTAAACTTACAGAGGTATTACTACCCTTTTATGAGAAATGTACAACAATAATTTGTAAAATTTAACATATCAAATTTATAAAGTAAGATTATTCTTGAATTTGTTTACTTTTATGTGTGGCAAGCACCAATTATGTCCCTAATATGAGTGAAGTACCTTAACCCTTTAATTGATGATTACTATAAAAGGTATGGTGTGTGTATCATGTTAAGAACAAAGCAGAAGTGTTCCCAATCTTTGAAATTTTTAAAGTGTATGTTGCAATTAATTTTAGTAAAAAGATGCCTATTACATAGTGAATTAAGTTCCATCAATAGCAATTTAGTTGAAGACACCAACGAAGATGTGGATTGAAAAGTCAGTGGAATATTTCTACCTTTATGTATTTAGAAGTCCTATATATTTTTAGGTTTCGATCATGCATCTCATACATAATATGTATCAAATACACATAGAGGAAATAAAACTAAACCTCAGAAACCAGATCTACTTATGTATATAGATATAGAAAAAAAAACATGAAATGTAAGATATTTACATAACAATCTCCTTCGTTCTTTAATCTTTTCAGTATTGGGTTATTGTGAACCATAATGATCAATGTAGATCATCTCTAATGAAAGTCCACATGAAGATAGAAGGATGAAACCTCACTAAATACAAGAAATCATCTCAATGTTTTGCACCATTTGGCCTTCCATAACTCCCATCACTAATAGAAAGTTATGTCAAGTTAATGGTCATGAATAGCATGCATTAATGAAGGTTATAGGAAGTTAATGACCATGAATAACAAGCATTAGTGGAATTTATGGGAAGTTAATGACCATGAATAGCATACAATAATGGAAGTCAACATCACTTGTTTCTAATCCATTCCACGCAATGTTTTCTACCATGATTACGTCGCAATACAATCCCAAAACACTCTCTCATATCTTAAATCACCATTTAAGACCATTTTACTTATCCTTCGGATCTCATATGTATGTGACTCATTAGGTTCTTGGTTATGTTGACCACTTAAATTAACACTTAATTCAAGTAAGTCAAGAGCTGTATCTAGCAACACGTCATAACTCCCAATTGATCGAACTACGAACCTATTAGACTGACTACGTTACATTTAGTCCAAGTTTTATTAGATTTTGTCCTGCGGATCTCATTACTCTATGTATCATTGAAGACTCTCTTTATGACATATATCTACTCCGGCCAGAAACTTCTAAATAATGACCCCAACAAGAGGTCATAGTTAGCATCTCCTTCTATTAGGAGTGGTGAATCCTTTATTGGCTAATCAAATACCTTCGAATATCTCAAGTTGTATCCAATCACCACCCTATGAGTAACCCCTGAAAGGCACCAATGAATGGAGTCAAAGCACAAGATTAGTATCTCGAGATATCCTTGACCACCTCATGTCAAAGGATATTTGCACCACTGCTATAATGAGACTATCATTGACACTGGAATACAATATTCATATGATCTTCTCATAATAGGTCAACCCAATGTACTTACTACCCTTAGTAACCATCTACATGTTAACTCTAAACAACTCATGTCGACAATTTATGAGATCTACTGCTTGATCTAATCAAAAAGTATAAATCTATTTGGATTAATGATATCCCATCTCATTAATCATATGGCTAGGGAAAGTTTAGATATTAACATAATTACATATGATAGGAATCTCATTATTACGATCTCATCATGATTTCCTCCATGCTATGCTTTCTATCTAGGACTTTATTAAATCAATTTAAGATCAAAATCAAATCCACAAACGTATGAACATCAAAATAATGAAAAATTACTTTATCAATCATAAAAGGATTTATACATAAGTTCTAAAGGTCATTGCCTTTAGAGTACTTCTCTAACAAACTCCCACTTACATTAAAACCAATTGCCTTGATATCTAATACCATAGGTGTGTACATATGACACAAAACTCTTTAGGAAAATTTAGTTAACGATTCATCTATATTCTAATTGGTGGGTACTCTCTTTATCTTGACCTCATTTCTACCAATTATATCTCTAATTAAATGTTAACGCCTGAGTAGATGTTTAGACTTGTGATGAGACCTCGGTTCCTTCGCTTGCGCTATAGCCCTATTGTTATCACAATACAACTGCACTAGGTTAATGATGCTTGGAACCACATTAAGTTCTATAATGAACTTTTTGATCCAAATTGCTTTCTTTGCCACTTTTGAAGCTACAATGTACTCCACCTCTGTCATCGAATTAGTAGTCGTCTCTTATTTGGAACTTTTCGAATTGATTGAACCACCATTCAATGTGAATACATATCCCAACTAGGAAATGGAGTCATCCCTATCCGATTGGAAGCTGGTATTAATATACCAGCTTAACACAAGATCACCTTCTCTATATACTAAGAATATATCTTTAGTTCTTCTCAAGTACTTAAGGATACTCTTTACATCCTCCCAATGACCCTTACTAGAGTCCGAATGGTATCTTCTTGTAACACTTAGATCATACGATACATCGGGTCTAGTACATAACATAGTGTACATGATTGATCCTATAGCCAAGGCATAAGGAATCAAACGAATGTGAGTCCTTTCATCTTATGTCTTTGGACATATAGATTTAGAGAGTGTAATCCTATGTACCATAAGAAGATAACCTCTCTTGGACTACTCCATACTAAACCTCTTTAACATCTTGTCTATATATGTAGGCTGAGAAAAACCGAGCAACCTCTTGGATCTATCTCTATAGATCCTTTTCTATAAAAATATAAGTTGCTTCTCCAAGGTCTTTCATATAGAAGTTCTTAGCTAAACAAATTTTTACTGATTGTAAAGTTGAGACATCGTTTCCTATTAGTAATATGTCATCTACATACAATACAAAAAACACGATTACACTCCCACTAAATGGATTTATGAAACTTGGATACCTTTTCTCCATTCATGAATATGAAACCATCAGGTTGTGTCATATACACATCCTCAATTATTTTTCCATTAAAGCAAGTCGTCTTCACATCCATTTGTCATATCTCATATTCATAATGAGCGTCAATAACTAGGAGTATCCTAATATATTTAAGCATAGCTACTGGGTTAAACATTTTGTCATAGTCAAAACCTTGCCTTTGATGATAACCTTTAGCTACAAGCCAAGTTTTATGGGTAACTACATTATCCTCCATGTCAGTTTTCTTCTTGAAAACCCATTTACAGCCTATAAGTTTTATCCCTTCGGGCGGGTCAACTAAAGTCCATACTTGGTTGTCATATTGGAATCCATTTTGAATTTCATAGCTTGAAGCCATTTGTTAGATTATGAACTCTTCATAACCTCCTCATAGGTAGTTGGCTCCTCATCTTCTATGAGCAATACGTCGTTAAGTTCACTTATGATAAATTCGTATCTCTCGGGAATATGACATATCCTAGCCGACCTACTAACTTCTTGTGTGTTAAAAGGTTGAAATTTTTTTTATCTTCATGAGCAATATTCTAGGGTCTAGGAAGTTAATCTGAGTCTATTTGAGCATCTTGAACTTTCATAAGTTCAATTTTGCTCCAACTGTCTTCTCTTAGAAGAAACCGTTTCTCTAAAAAGACAGCATGTTTTTAAATAAACAACTTTTGTTCTGAAATATGGTAGAACTAATATCCTATAGTTTCCTTAGGATATCCTACAAACAAACACTTGTCAGATTTAGTTTTAAGGTTATCTGACTAAATCTACTTCACATAAGTAGGACAACCCCAAACCTTATATGAGAAAGGTGAGGTTTATTGTTAGTCTATGTCTCATATGGAGTAACATCAACTGACTTGGATGGCACTCTGTTTAATACATAAATAGAAGTTTTGAGTGCATATTCCTAAAAAGATTTTGGTAGATTCGCTAAAAACATTATAGACCTCACCATGTCTAATAAGGTTTGGTTTCTCCTCTCAGCCACACCATTGCGTTATGGTGTGTAAGGTGGAGTCTACTGGGACAATATTCCATTGTCCCTGAGATAATCTAAAAACTATTGGCTTAAGTATTTACCACCTCAATTTGATTGAAGTGATTTAATACTTCTCCCAAGTCATTTCTTAACTTCATTTCTGAATTTTTTGAACCTTTCAAAGGCTTCATACATTTATCTCATAAGATACACATACTCATATTAAGAATGATCATCGATAAAGGTAATGAAGTATACAAAACCACTTTTGGCATGAATGGATATCGGACCATATAAATCAACATGTATTAGCAGTGATGGAGCCAGGAATTTAAGATAGGAGGGCCCAAATAAAATATAAATTTCACAAAAATTTTCATATCAAAATTAAATTAAAAAATAATGTTTTATTAAGAATATAA
>JANSVA010434811.1:0-18567 GCA_025504915.1 Erythroxylum reticulatum | reverse complement strand
TCATGAATGCACGTACAGTCATTTACATGTGCAAAAGTCACTATTTCCATGTATGTGTATTCATGAACATGCCAAGACAATTTTAAGCACTCATAACCCCTTCCAAATGACTATTCTACCCTTCCCATCGGTGATGGGATGTTACAGTCGCATTCTATTATGTTGGGATTCGAATATGTTTGAGATACAGAATTCGGTGTCTACACTTTAGGGTATTAGTTATAAGGTGACTCAATAGAGAGAAGGTAAAGTTTTTAGCTTGACAATAGTTTATGGCTCCATTGACTTGGGTACTAGGCGAGAGCTTTGGGACTTTATTCGAGGATAGGCTGAGTGCTTTACTTCTATGACTTGGTGTTGGGAGATTTTAATGTCATTCTGAGTCATTCAGACAGAGTCAGCGAAGATACTAGATGATATAGCCATATGGATGAATTTGGGCAGTATTTACATGATATTGAGTTAGTACAACTTCCTTACAGGAGTTTGCGGTATACTTAGCATAATGGTAGGGAGGGACCAGGTTCTATTCTTTAATGTTTAGATCGGAGTTTCGACAACTCCACATGGTTCACATCCTGGCCTAGTACCTTTACAGAGGTCCTACCGAGAGACATATCTGACCATAGTGCTATGTTAGTTCAATTTGGAGCCCCGTGACATCAGCCTCCTATGCTTTTTAAGTTTCTGAAACATTGGGCTAATCATCCCAATTTTTTAGAGCTTGTTAGAAGGATTTAGGCTACACTTTGTGCAAAAGGATCCAATGTTTTGCTTAACTCACTAGTGAAGTGCCTGTTTAAATGGGCTTATATTAGTAGAGTTTTTGACAGAAGAGCTTTTGTTAGTAAAGTTTTTCTAAAATTTTTTTTTAAGAAGTCAGTTGACTGTTTGATTGTCATTTAAAAGAAGAGCTTCATATAATATACTATTTGGCAACATAAAAATAAAAAATACTTTTAGTATTAATTATATTTTATTTTATAATAAAAATAATTTATGCATATAAAAATAATTTAAAATATAATAAATAATATACAAAGCATACATATTAATTATTATATAATTTTAAACCATATAAAACATAAATAAAAATATATCTAACCAAATCTTTTATATGGATTATAATATAAGTAAAACTCATAAAAATCAATATTAAAACATAAAAAAGTCGAATAATATTATATAAATCTTAAAATAAACATGAAAATGTGTTTGTGGGTGTTATGAAAATTATGTGTAAAAAATAAAAATAAAAGAGACTAAAAAATATGTTCATTAATTGATCTAAAAAGTATTTTTTAAAAAGCTCCAAATTTGAGCTTGTCAAAAAGCTGTATTTTAGCTTCTAGAAAAGCCATTTCTATGAAAAAAAAAAGTACTTTTGGATTTGACAGGCAAACACTCAGTTTTCTTAAAACAGCTCTTGCTGTGGGAAAAAGTACTGATTCACTCTCCAAAAGCTGAACCAAATAGGCATTAAGTCTGCTCAAGCAAGAGCTGAAGTCCTTCCACTTTTAGGACTACAGTAACATTTCCAGCAGAGTTAGGGAGGCACAGTCCCAGTGGGCTATAGCTCAACTTTAGATGCTTCTTTGCATTCGCCAAATTTAGGTATTGCAGAGCGCGACTTAGCTTGGCAATACTACCGGTTGGTGTAGGATGAGGAGTAATTTTATCGGCAGAGATCTCGGGTTTAGTGGCTTGCTCTGGGGGACTAAAACACTAGATTTTTCCACAAATCCTTGATTCATCGACAAGTCAGAGGTCAAGTACATGGTTTACATGATGAGACTGGCGCTTTTATCACAGATTAAGGAGTACTCGGGCAAATGGTAGTAGGTTATTTTCAAGGTATCCTACGATCTCCCCTCGATACCTTTAACTGATGTTGCTAGATTCTTCACTCGACGTATCCCAAAGGATATGGTACAATCATTGGAGAACCCAGTTTCGAATGAGGAGATATGTGATTCTTTATTCTCCATTCTGGAGGATAAAGCTCCAGGGATTGATGGGTACACCTCTTTATTCTATAAAAGGTGTTGGGATATTATTGGTGCAGACTTTAGAGTAGTAGTGCAGTATTTCTTCTCTACCTCAGCTATGTCTCGATGGGTCAATTGTATTAGGATTACCTTGGTTCCCAAGGTGGTAAGTCCACAGACACTTAGTGACTTCAGGTCGATATCTTGCTACAATGTCCTTTATAAGTGTATCTCAAAGGTCATTGCAAATCGGTTTACAGTCGTTATATCAAAGGTGATTGGGAGAGCTCAGATGGCTTTTGTCTCGGGAAGGCAAATCGCAGATGCTATTTTTCTTACCCAAGAGTTGATGTACGATTATCATCTTGATCGCTCACTTCCACCTTGTGCTCTCAAAGTTGATATTCGTAAGGCTTTCGATACTGTCTGTTGGGAGTTTATATTACTGGGATTGAGGACCATTAAAGTTCCCGACTACATGATCAGATTGATTGAGGTATGTCTCAGATCTACACATTTCTTTGTAGTACTTAATGGCTCACTACACAGTTATTTTCTTGCCACACGAGGGGTGAGATGGGGGGATCCCCTCTCTCCTTATTTGTTTGTACTAGCAATGGAGGGGTTAGATGGGATATTTAGAGAGGCGACAGCAGCAAGCTACTATTATCATTACCGGTGTAGGCAGATTTCTCTCACTCATCTCTGCTTTGCAGATGATTTGATAATTTTTAGTCGGGCAGATTTAGCTTTTCTTGAGATTATTCGACAGGCTCTAGCAAATTTCTCGAGAGTTTCAAGGTTAGCTATGAACTCGGATAAGAGTCGAGTCTTCTTCTCAGGGATCCCCGAGGTAGAGGTTTCCTTTATATGGAAAGTACTTGAGATTCAGATTGGTTCCTTTCCGATTCATTATTTGGGCGTCCCTCTTATTACTACACAGCTGAGACACTTATTGTCTTGTTTTGGTGGAAAGGATTCTTTCCTAAATTCGATTGTGGACCTCAACATCTTTTACCTATGCGGGGTAGGTTGCAACTGATCAGATCTGTGTTTTTCTTCATACAGGTATACTGGTCAAGTGTGTTCATTCTGCCTTTTAGCATTACTCGCCGTATTGAGAGTATTTTGTCATCATTTCTTTAGAAGGGTATTTTACTGTCCCATACTGGGGCTAAGGTGACATAGGAGTTAGTCTTTTTTCCGAGATAGGAGGGTAGTTTAGGAGTGAAGAGAGTCCGAAATTAGAATAGGACTGTCACGCTTAAGTATGTGTGGAGACTATTCACAGATAGATCCTCTATATAGACCATATAGGTACATACAGTTTTACTGAGGGGCAGATTTTTTGGCATATTCAAGTCCCGTTGAACTCTTTTTGGATTTGTGGAAAATTCTGTTGAGCCGAAAGTGATGCAAAGGTCTTATAATTGCCTGTGTTGGTGATGGGAGATGTTAATGGACATTTTGAGTGGTCGTAATTCAAAGTCATTTACATTCATTTTATGTTTATCTATGACTGATTTATCATGTTTTAGCATTATTCGAGGTTCATTGACATAAAATGCATAAATGAAACAAATAGGCTCAAATTGCACTATTTTTCAGTTTTTGACATATTTGACCTTTAGTCGTCTTGAGATTTTTATCTCAAAATTGGTTTATCCAAAAATTCTAAAATTTCATATTTAAATTCTTGATTGGCGAATTATTTTAGATCAATTGCAGATTTTTCTGAGCTGGAATTTAGGAGAAATAAATTTTCGAAATTTGCGTCAAATTTTGGATTGCCAGAATGACCTTTCAATTATGTTTTGATAATAACTTTTGACTTAGATGGTGAAATCCCGTTATTCAAATCTCATATTGAAGCTAACTCAAAGACGATACTAACAAAATTTCAGGTCCTAAATTATAACCGTTTAGTTTTTATACATTGTCGAATTTAATCTTGAAAAATCTATTCCAACCAGCCAAGGATCAGCATCAGCCCTTACCTTTTAATTATTTCAGCCCATGTACAGTTCATTCCCCACTCCAAAAATAGCCTCCACTACAAGATAAAAAGAACCTCAATTCTCCTACAATTATACCAGCCTCTAACACCAATAAAAGATAGCCTCTATTTTATTCACGCAAGCAACATTCGTTGAAGCTTAAAAAACAAAGGCTCCACTTTCCACAAAAACATGCATCAGCCTTCAAAATCACGCTACCCTTCCACTCTTCACGCAAAATTCTTAACCCACCAACGCAACTCCTCTTGATACACATTCAACCTTAATTCACCTCTCCACCAAGTGACAGCTAGAGTTTAAAAAGACTCTACACTTATAACGTTGTAGCTCTCACTTAAACTATGACACTCTACTCACGATTATATATCACTCCTTACACGAAGTGAGTTGAGGAGAAGAAAAGGCTTGAAACGTTACAGTTGTGGAGATTCTACACACATACACGTTAAAACATGAGCTGGTGGAGACACAAAAAACAAAGCAGGAGGTGGCAAACATTAAACAAGTAGCTGGTGGTGTAAAGAGAGAATGTGGAGGCTGGAAAAACTGGTAGAGGTACACGTAGCAGCTAGATGGTTAATTAGATTACGTGAGCATCGTGATGGAGATTATACTACGTGAGCTGCTGGTGGTGAGGAGATGACGTGAGCTGTTGGTGGAAAATATACATTCAAGAAGTTAGTGGCAATTAATCAAATGAAAGAGAAAGCAGGAGGTGGAGCAGCCACATTGAAGGAGAAGAAAGTCAGCTTCTTGCATGTATATTCTCCACCAGCAGCTCATTTCATCTCCTCTCCACTAACAACTCACGTAGTATACTCTCCACCACAATGCTCACGTAGTCTAATTAACTCTTCAGTTGCTACGTGTGTCTCCACCAGTTTTTCCAGCCTCCATACTCTCTCCTTACACCACCAACTATTTGTTTAATATTTGCCACCTCCTGCTTTATTTTTTTTGTCTCCACCAGCTCATGTTTCAACGTGTGTGTGTAGAATCTTCACAACTGCAACGTTTCAAGCCTTCTCTTCTCCTTAGCTCACTTCGTGTAAGGAGTGGTATGTAATTGTGAGTAGAATGTCATAGTTTAAGTGAGAGCTGCAACGTCAATAGCTATCACTTTCTTCTCCTTCAACGTGGCTTCTCCACCTCTTGCTTTCTCTTTCATTTGATTAATTGCCACCAGCTTCTTGCATGTATATTCTCCACCAGCATCTCACATCATCTCCTCTCCACCAGCAACTCACGTAGTATACTCTCCACCACGATGCTCACGTAGTCTAATTAACTCTCCAACTGCTACGTGTGTCTCCACCAATTTTTGTAGCCGTCACACTCTCCTCAGACCATCAGCTACTTGTTTAATGTTTGTCACCTCCTGCTTTATTTTTTGTCTCCACCAACTCATGTTTCAACGTATATGTATGTAGAATCTCCACAATTGCAACGTTTTAAGCCTTCTTTTCTCCTCAGCTCACTTCGTATAAGGAGTGTTATATAATCGTGAGTAGAGTGTCATAGTTTAAGTGAGACTTACAACGTTATAAGTGTAGAGTCTTCTTAAACTCCAACTGTCACTTGATTGAGATGTGAATTAAAGTTGAGTGTGTACCAAGAGGAGTTGCGTTGGTGGGTTGAGAATTTTGCTGGAGAGGTATTATTGGAGGTTAGCTATTAGTCAATAAAAGCTGGTATCTTTTGATGTGTGTAAGCTATTTTGTATGAAAAGTGAAATAATGACGTAATTTTGGAAGCTGATGCATATTTTTGTAAAAAATGAAAGCTTTCTTTTTTATGCTTCAACAAAGGTTGCTTGCGTGAATAAAATAGAGGCTATCTTTTATTGGTATTAGAGGCTGGGGTAATTGCAGGAGAATGAAGACTCTTTTTATCTTGTAATGGAGGCTGTTTTTGGAGTAAGGAATGAACTGTACATGGCCTGAAATAATTAAAAAGTGGGTTTGATATTGATCCTTGGCTGGTTGGAATAGATTTTTCAAGGTCAAATTCGACAGTGCATAAAAACTAAACGATGATAATTTAGAAGATGAAATTTTATCAATATTTTCGTATTTGAGTCAGCTTCAATATGAGACTTGAATCTGACGATCCAAAATCTGATGCAAATTTCAAAATTTTATTTCTCCTAAATTCCAACTCAAAAAAGTCTGCAATTAGTCCAAAAAATTCGTCAATGAGTCAAAAATTTAAGTATGAAATTTCATAGTTTTTGGATAAATTAATCTCGAGATAAAAATCCAACAATGACTAAAGGTTAAATTTGCCATAAACCAAAAAACAGTGCAATTCGAGTCTATTTGTTTCATTTATGCATTTTACATTATCGAACCTCGAATAATGTTAAAACATGATAAACCAATCATAGATGAATATAAAATGAATGTAAATGACTTTGAATTAAATTCTAAACAGCCACTCAAAATGTCCATTAATAACACCTCTACACTTGAATTGTTGTTTGTCCTCAAGCAACTTACTTAGGTCACAACCAACATATTCTATCATTTTATTTTCAACGAAAATCAAATGTTTGAAATCCCTTAAAAATTCGACAAATTCGAGTATCAAGCTACAACACGTATCATAATATTTTTATCAATTCACATAAGCAAAATCAAAGGTAAATATCTTTGATCAAAAGCAAGCACAAAATTAAAATGAACTTTCCTCGCGATATTCACTCATGTCGCTCAAGTGTATAAGGGTTATGTTTCACTCAAAGCTTCCTCTAAGAGATTACACTACCATAGGCTTGCAAATTCACATATTTTTCACTACATAGAGTATATGCTATCATGGATCAAAAGGGCTCTTACTTAGGATTGTAATGAGGTTTAGGTTAAGGTGAGGTAAAAAGAACAAAGGCTACTCACAAGTATTCACAAAATACTAAATGACGTAGGACAATAAAAAAAACTTCTGAAATGTACATACAGAAATACGGGACTACAACTATTCATCACTATCAAACGCTACTGTTTTGATTTTTTTTTCTTTTTTTAACAATAAACATAAAAGAAGATAGTAGTAGCAAAAATCAACAACTGAGTAGATGTATCTCGAAAACATCTCAGAATAGTATGTAAAACAAAAATTCCTAAATTAAAGAATCAAATACTTAGTACTTCATTCAACTTGTGAAAGGGTAAGGCTAAAAATTTTCAAATTTCAATGCAATGTGATTAATAAGAAAATAACAAGGTTAAAGGCTTAAAGGGGTAATAAGGAAAAAATGACTTGGTGGGTCATTTAAGCTAAAGGTTAAAAATAAAGAAGGCATTTATTATGACCATAAAGCATGTAACTAGCAATATCAAATAGGTTCAGAGCAAATTCTGAAAAAAATCCACATAAGAAAACATCACATACGACAAAGAAAATAAATGACTATAAGATGCAGTCATATAGCTAAAAACCTCACAAATGTTTAAATGAAAATTATTAAAATTTCATACATTGCCTCATCACTCAGCATCAGTTATTGACCAAGTTTATGCAATTAATTACTTTAATTAATCAACATGATTCACTATCATCTCAAGCTGCTTATTCCAAGTTCATGCATACAATTCAATTTTTCATCCAACTACTTTGAAAGAATCATATGGTCAAATTCATCATAAATAGGACCTAAAGTTAGCTACAAAAAGAGTAGCAACCATTCAAGTGTGTATCTATCAATATCAACATCAATATTATAAATATCATCATGCTCATAATCTCAATTCCCCCCACATTTAATAAAAACATTGTCCCTAATGTTCAAGTAGTCAACAACCAAACACAAAGAGAGGAAAGAGAAAGAAGAAACTTCCCTAAAAAGGAATCAGCCACGAATTCTTTGTCACCAACCACACAAACCTAAAAAAAACTCAAAACAACTCAAAGAAATGCATTAAAAGAAATGCAAAGGAGACAATGAGAAAATAAAAGAAAGAAAACTATAATCCTACTGGAAAACATACACCGCGATCAAAGAGGCGAAGTATCATGAAAAGACAATTGCTTCTCAAAGTTATCCGCAAACCTAGGCATATACATTTTAGCTCGTTCATTTACCTTAAAAGGAAGGACGTGGATTACCGTGAATGGATCATACCACCTCGACTTAAGCTTCCCTAAAAAAAGACGAAGATGGGAGTTGTAGACCAATACTTGATCGCCTACCTTAAAGTCTCGGTGGAGGATCTTCTTGTCATGCCACTTCTTCACACGTTTCTTATATAACTTCGAATTGTTATAAGTATTCAAACGAAATTCTTCAAGTTCATGAAGTTATATAAGTCTCTTAGCACCTGCAGCAGATAAATCAAAGTTAAAAAATTTGGTAACCCACTATGTACGATGCTATTACTCAACTGGAAGATGACAAGACTTTTCATATACTATCTTGAATGGCGACATGCTTATGGGTGTCTTAAATGCGGTCCTATATGCCCAAAGTGTATCATCTAGCTTTAAAGACCAGTCCCGCCTAAAAGCATTAACAGTTGTTTTTAGTATTTTCTTTAATTCCCTGTTTGAGACTTCACATTGTCCACTAGTTTGAGGGTGGTATAGAGTAGCAACCTTATGGGTCATCTCATACTTAGCTAATAATGAATCAAAAAATTTATTGCAGAAATG
Organism: Erythroxylum reticulatum; assembly: GCA_025504915.1. Classification (NCBI taxonomy): domain Eukaryota; kingdom Viridiplantae; phylum Streptophyta; class Magnoliopsida; order Malpighiales; family Erythroxylaceae; genus Erythroxylum; species Erythroxylum reticulatum. The sequence continues at coordinate 9,914 of JANSVA010434811.1, read as the reverse complement.
CGACCCCCATCACTAATGATAGCCCTAGGTGTGCTAAAACATGTGAAAATATTCTTCTTCAAAAACTTAACAACATATCTAGACTCATTTGTGAGTAATGCCTCTGCTTCCACCCTCTTGTCAACATAATCAACAGCAACCAATATATATTGATTAGAGAAAGACTTAGAAAACGGTCCCATGAAGTCTATATCCCCAACATCAAAAACTTCATAAACAAGAATGATAGTTAATGACATGTCATGTCTCCTATTAATATTTTCGACCCTTTGACACTTATCACAAGATTTAAAAAATACAAATGCATCTTTAAATAAGGTGGGCCAATAGAAACCACATTCTTAAACATTTCATCTTCAGGAATGCAGCGCCTAACAATACCATCTACACAAATCTTATAAAGCAAAGGATCATCCCAAAGATAGTATTTTACCTCAGACAAAATTTTTTCCTTTTAAGCATAAAAAATATCAAGATGATAGATATTACCAGCAAGGTAGTTTACATAGTCTACAAACTAAGGAGTGACTGTCATATGGGACAGTGAAATATCCCTCCAAAAAAATGATGACAAAATACTCTCAATACAGCAAGTAATGCTAGCAGGCAGAATAAACATACCTGATCAGTATACCTGTATGGAGAAAAACACAGATCTGATTAGCTATAACCAACCCATATAGGTAAGAGATGCTGAGGTCCACAATTGAATCTGGGAAAGGATCCTCCTCATCACATGAAGACAATTTGAGTGTCTCAATCGTGTAATGATGAAAGGGACGCCTAAATAACGAATCATAAGGAAATCAATCTGAATCCCAAGTACTCTCAATATAGAGGAAACCTCTGCCTCGGAGACCCCTAAGAAGAAGACTCGGCTTTTATCTGAGTTCATAGCTAAACTTGAAACCCTCTTGAAATCTGTTAGAACCTGTCAGGTAATCTCAAAAGAAGCTAAATATGCCCAACTAAAAATTATCAAATCATCCGCAAAATAGAGATGAGTGAGAAATTTGCTTACACTGCCAATAATAATAGTAGCTCAGAGCTGCTGTTGCCTCTTTCAATATCCCATCTAACCCCTCCATCGCCAATACAAATAGAGAAGGAGAGAGGAGATCCTCATGTCTCACCCCTCGTGTGGTAGAAAAATAATCATGTAGTGAGCCATTAAGTGCTACAGAGAAATATGTAGATCTGAGACATACCTCAATCCATCTGATCATGTAGTCCGAAACTCCAATGGTCCTCAATCCCAGTAATATAAACTCCCAACTGACAGTATCCAAAACCTTACGAATATCAACTTTGAGAGCACACCGTGGTGGTGAGCGATCAAGATGATAATTATACATCAACTCCTTGGTAAGAAAAATAGCATATGCAATCTGCCTTCCTGGGATAAAAACCATCTGAGCTCTTCCAATCACCTCTGGTAGAACAACTTTAAATTGATTTACAATGACCTTTGAGATATTTATAAAGGACATTACAACAAGAGATTAACCTGAAGCTACTAAGTATTTGTGGACTCTCCACCTTAGAAACCAAGATAATCCTAATAGAATTTAACCATCGAGGCATAGCCGAGGCAGAGAAGAAATACCGCACTGCTGCTCTAAAGTTTACATCAATAATATCCTAACACCTCTTATAAAAAAAAGAAGTATACCCATCAAGCCCTAGAGCCTTATCCCCTGGAATGAATAAAGTTGTATGTATCTCCTCATCCGAAATTAGGCTCTCCAATGACTGCACCATGTCCTCTAGAATATGCCGAGCAAAAAATCTAGCAGCATCTGTTGAAGGTATTGAGGGGGGATCGTAAGATACCTTGAAAATAACCCACTGCCATCTACCCGAGTGCTCCCTGATCTGTGATAAAAGCGTCGATCTCATCATGTAAACCATGTACCTGGCCTCTGACCTGTCGATGAATCAAGGATCTGCGAAAAATCTAGTGTTCTAGTCCCCCAGAGCAAGCCACTGAATCCGAGATCTTTGCCAATAAGGTAACTCCTCATCTTGCACCAACCGATAATATTGTCGAGCTAAGTCACGCTCTGCAATACCTAAATCTGGGGAGTGTGGAGAAGCATCTAAAGTTGCCTAAGCTATAGCCTACTGAGACCGTACCTCCCTAACTCTGCTGGAAATGTGACTATAGCTCCGAAAGTGGAAGGATTTCAGCTCCTGCTTGAGTAGACCTATCCGATGAATCAAGCAAAATATCGGGTCCTCTTGCACAAGTGTAATCCAAACCCTCCTAATAAGTTCTAAAAAATTGGGATGATCAACCCAATATTTCAAAAACTTCAAAGGACTAGGAGGTCGATGCCGGGGGGGCTCCAAACCGAACCACCATAACACTATGGTCAGATATGTCTCTCGGTAGGATCTCTGTAAAGGTACTAAGCCAAGATGTGAACCATGTGGAGTTGTTGAAACTCCAATCCAAACGTCGGAGAATAAAACCCGATCCTTCCTTGCCATTATACAAGTATACCACAAACCCCTGTAAGGAAGTCATACCAACTCAACATCATGTAAACAATGCCCAAACTCATCCATATGGCTATACCTTCTAGCATCGCCGCCGACTCTATCTGAATGACTCAAAATGACATTAAAATCTCCCAACACCAACCAAGGCATAGAAGTAAAGCGCTGAGCCTATCCTCAAAAAAACCCCCAAAGCTCTTGCCTAATACCCGAGTTAGTGGATTCATAAACTACTGTCATGCCAAAAACATTACCCTCTCTCCGTCGAGTCACCTCACAACTAATACACTGAAATGTAGACACCGAACACTGTATCTCAAACATACTCAGATCCTAACATTACAAAATGTGAAAAGCTAAATGATCTGTCACATTACTTAAATAATCTCATCCTCGACAAATAGCAAAAACTTCACCCTCCAAGTTGTGAGAAACTACTTTCGTCTCCAAGAGACCAACCAATACAAGATCATGAAGTCGAATCGAATCCCTAACTACTTGATAAGTATTGGGGCCATTAAAGCCCCTAATATTTCAAGTTCATATAATAGGAAATGGACTATATAAAGTAATACTGCGAAGATCAACTAGAGGGGTTGATCCCCTCTCTCACTCTATCCCCTGTTAACTCTGGAAATAGAGTAGAACCTGACAAATCATCAAGTGAAAAATCTCCAAAAGTACGAGCAAATTTGGATTCGTGACCACTATTAGGGATAGAGGCCTCTAAACTAAGAAGACAACGCATTTAACTAGGAGTAACCCTCATTTCTGTAAAAATAGTTGGACTAGGTATCCGACTCGGACTAGTCCGCATCTCAGTAGAAGCAATCTGCCCTGGCTCTAAGGGACTAGGTAGTCATTGTGGAGTAAACCGCTCCACAGTAGCAACATCATGAGCATTTGAGGAACCTAAATCATCAGAGGTAAGAACCTGGATTGTTTCCCTGACCAATGGGGAAGCTACAAGAGAAAGAGTACTCTGTACTGGGTCTATACCTCTAGGACTTTGATCTAATGCCACCTCTTGAGTGGGAGCAACAACCTGAGATTCTGCAATAGTCTGAAGGGCACAAGAATGACCAAAAACACCACATTTGGAACACCGCTTGGGTGTCCACTTATACTCCACTCGCACACGGATCAGCTCATCACTCATACTACTAGCAATCTCAATTTCATAAACCGGCTCAACTATAGCAGATAACTCTACACAAAATCTGGTAAATGAGAGTCGGGTCTTGTCAGAAGTATATCGATCACAACTAAGGGGTCTCTCAATGCTATTGGCCAATAGACCTAGACATCGCTCATTGCATAAAGGAAGCGGTAGATCATATAAGCTTACCCACAACGATACTAGACACTCATGATTTGTCAAAAACAAAATGAGGGTGTCACTGCTGTAATACCATGAATTTTCCACCGAAAATCCATGGACCCTACTCGAGAATCAACTATAAAGCCTCCTCCGACTGGAAACGAATCAGGAAAAAACCAATACCCGTGGAAATAACATCCCCAAGTCCAAGACTCTTCTGTGCCCTTATCGCAATAGATACATAGCAAGGAAAGGCATATTATGCCCAGGGAAAAAACCGATTAGGCATCGGGTCCATTAGTGGAGACTACCAGCTATATACTCATCCGGAATTACGACAGGCCCAATCGAAGTGTCATGGGGTATATCCAGAAATTGAAAACCAGTATTAGAATTGGTAACTCCGACTTTCTTTACCTATGAAAAATTCGAAGGTTTTTTGGTAGAATTTTTCTGTCAAGCTTTACCTAATTCCTTAGTCACATGCACTGCATAAATTAATGAATTAACAAGAGGGGCAGTCTTGGAATTACCTTCTCCGTCTCCGTCAGTGGCAGTGGAGACCGTATCGTCGCTCCTCCCTACCGAAGCGCAGTCGACAGTGGCGATGGAGGACACCCGAAGGCGGCGTCTCCCATACATGCTTCAATCGATCCAACACCGATAATGTTTGATGTTGCCTGTGTTGGCGTCAACGGGAGGTGATAGGCATCGAAGTGGTTGGGAGCTGCGGTGGCACATAGAGCTTGTCCGATGGTGTTGGTAACTTCGGCCACCAATTTTGCTTTCTTGGTTGAGTTTCTGACAAAACCCGTGATGAGATTGTGTAGATCGGAAAAATCCGAAGCTTTTGATATGTTCTATGTGCTTATCAGTGAAGAAAGGCTGCCGGCAGCTAGTGGACGAGGCGCGCCGACGCCGTGAATTTCAGCCCTCTTTTGTACATTATTGCTTGATCGGATGACAGAACCAGTTGTAGGGTTTTGTAGATTGGGAAGAGACCAATCCATTAATGTATGTTGTGTTGTGGTTTGATCAATGTTAAGGTTGCCAACTACAGTGCCACCTGGAGCAGTCTAGCAGTGAACAGCAACTGCCCAGCGGTGAACGATTGTCGGAGAAGAAATTTACTTTTCTGGGATATGATGGTAGAATTGAGTTGAGAGAAAAAATTCTCCAAAACTTCCTCTTTTACTACTTTTATATATAATTATCTAAAAACAATGAATCTTTCGTTGCTTGGATTGAGTTCATTGCTGAAGATGAATTGGTGTGAGATTTTTCCCAATCTCAAGATGGATTCCTCAAATTTCTCTGTTTATTTTTCCGCTCATCGCTCTCTTCACCCTCTCATCTCTATATATATAAATATTTGATAACAACTCATCCTCCTAATTCTTCGGTTGTAATGTCATCATACTGTACATAAGCATTACACATATCTCATCTTCTTAGATCAAATTAAATCATGCATAATTTGATAATGTAATTTAGATTGTATCATATGCAAATAGACTTAACTTACCTCCAATTATGTATTAGTGCATCAATGAATATACAAAAAATCAATACACTATTATATATTTCAAAATTCTCAACTTCATTTTCTTTCATGGTATCACAACCCACGTGAGCTAAGTTACTTTTTTTTTCCCTCTGCAACATCCGCTATCCATACACACAGCCTATTACACTGCTATATTACAAGCACAACTACCAATTATCAATATCACAATGCAATTTATCAACACCTCTTTATCAATTACCAGTATCACAAACTTCATTACTACGATACTTAACAACCATAATTACCTTATCTGGCGAAATTAAGTTCAAGCCATATTATATGCCTGTAACTTAATTGGCTTTATTGAGGTCTCCATCAGTCCACCATCAAAGCATCACGTCTCAACTGCTGATGCATCCTCTCCTTCCGCAGATTTTCTAGAATGGCAAAAACGAGACAAATTACTAGACTATTGCGTCACTGCCACACTTACCTTGACCATCGCTCCCCTTGCTCTCAGATGTATACTGCTTAGAGTCTCTTGCTAGCACTGAAAACCCATTTTCTTCAACAAACCACAACTCAAAAATCCCTCCTTCGCCGGCGTCTTTACATCACCAAAAAAGGCGATTCCACCATCACCGACTACCTGACGTCCATTGCCATTACAACTGAAGAACTAGCAGCCACTAGTGACCCAATATCGTTAACTGATCTGGTTCTCTTCACCATCAACGACCTTCCACCGGAGTATGAGTCATTTGTCACTGCCATGGAAAATTGCGACACACCTCCCTCCTTCTCCCAGCTCCGTGCCAAATTGCTGCTCCACGAACAAAGCTTGTTGTCTCTCTATCAATCCCCACCAGAAATGACGTTCATGGCTCTCGATTCTCCACTCGCTATGTTGGCAGGCAGTCTATCTTCTCCAACCACAGCGTGCGCACCCAGGGCGTCTCAACACCCATGACCTAAATAGGTCTACTTTCTAATCCACCTGGGCGGGGCCTTTTAACAATCTCTCTATGCCTAGCCTATATCAGCCCATTAACCAGTAATCACCAGCCCAACCACAATTTCACTAGCTTAACTCCTATATTCCAAGTCAATTCTCCGATTCCAATTACACTTTTCAAACCAAATCTATTCCTCCGTCTCCCGAATGTCAAATTTGCAAAAAAATTTAGACCCATAGTTATTACTTGTCTTTTTCCCTACATGCAATCCAACAATAATTTTTTCCAGTCATCCCCTTGACTTGTCTCAAATTCAACCAGCCTTCACTGTTTTAAACATTACCCCTCCCTCACCTCCCTCTACCTGCTCTACCAATGAATCACTAAATGGCTTCTAAATACTTGTGTTTCCTCTCACATGACTCCTAACACTAATATTCTCGACTTTGCTAAACTCTATCACAATACTAATCAAGTAGTTGTCGGTAATTTGCTCAACTCTATCATAATACTAATCAAGTAGTTGTTAGTAATGATACTACTCTACCTATTACTTCTAAAGGATTCTTATGTTTCCATATGAATCTTCAAACATTTCATTTAAATAATATTCTCATTGTACCTAACCTTATTGCAAATTTATTGCTTAATTTGTTAAAGACAGTTCATGTTTAATTAAATTTAATTCTTCTAGTTATGTTATGAAGGATCTTTCCACCAAAATTCCAGTTCTCGCTAGAAACATTCACAATAATCTCTACTCTCTCAAGGTTCCTGTCAATTTCACAAATTCTATGTTTTTTGTTGCCAAATGTACTTCTTCATACTTTTGACATCAACATCTTGGGCATCCTTATTCTCAAATCTTTTCCAAATTATTTACATTGGATTCAGTGTCTCGTACTCATCTTCATAGAAATTTAAGTCTTTAAAGCAAAAGTTGTCATATTTCTTTTCCTACATCTACTAGAGTATGTATTGCACCTCTTCAACTTATTTATTGTGCATTTATGGACCATCATTTGTGTTACTCCCTTCTAGTTTAAGATATTTAATAATTTTATTGATGATTTTAGTCATTACATCTGAATTTTTCCGCTCGATCATAAGCCACAAGTATTATAAAAATTTCAATTTTCAAAACTACAGTTGATAACTTATTCTCAACAACAATCAAAATGTTTCAATGTGATAAAGATTTTGACATTGCTTTTTGAAATTTTTGTCCCCACACCCTACAATAAAATGGTGTTGTTAAACGTAAAATTCATCACATAAGTAAAACAAGAATCACTTTTCTTGTTCTCAATTCTCTTCTTAACAAATTTTGGTATGAAATCTTTTCCACTGCTGTTTACCTTATAAGTCTTTACCATCATCTACCTTATATTTCAAATCTCCTCACAAATTTTTGTTCAACTCTTCTCCCAATCTTACTCATCTTCGTGTTTTTGGGTGTATATGTTAACCTTTCCTTGCTCACACTCAACCCGATAAACTCACACATAAATCCATCCCTTGTGTATTCCTTGGTTATACCCCCAGTTATAAAGGATATAAATGCTTTGATCCCTTCGCAAATACAATTTATCTTTCATGATATTTCGATTTCTTGAAAATCAATTTCTTCCTTTCCATCCAAACTCCTCCTCCTCTTTTACCATTTCTCTATCTATATCATTACAAATTTAATTATTACATGCTTCTCCACCACTATTTAGTTCTCCTTTCTCGCCAGTCTCCTCTACTTCTTCCCTGCCCATGCCTTTAGTGTCCTCTCCTTTGTCTATTCCACCTGTTCCTCAATCATCATCTTTGTCTACACATCTAATGGTCACTCTCTCTTGAGACAACACTTGACCTTTGAAAAACTTTCCTAACCATATTACTAACTACACTATTGTTCCTCTGTCTCTTTATCCAGATCCTACTTCTTTCACTCATGCGAACAAATTTTCTCACTAGCGACAAGCCATGCTTGATGAGTTCAAAGCTCTCCGTCACAAAAACACTTGATCCCTTATTCCCCCTCCTTTAAGTGTAAATATTGTCGGATATAAGTGGGAATTTCGTATAAAGCTTAACCCTGATGGTTCCCTAAACCACTATAAAGCCGACCTAGTCACAAAAAGTTATCATTAATCACCTCGTCTTGATTATACTGACACTTTTAATCCATTCGTCAAACCAACCACCATTCGTCTCATTCTTACCCTTACATTGGCTAAAAACTGGCCAATTCGTTAACTCAATGTTAATAATGTTTTTCTTTATGGCAATTTATAAGGACATGTCTTTATGCAATAACCACTTGGTTTTGTTAATCCTCATCATCCTCATTATGTGCGTCACCTACACAAAGCTCTTTATGGTCTTAAGTAAGCCCCAAAAGCTTGGTTCACCAGTTAAGTTATAAACTTGCTGACCAAAGTTAATACATCTCTCTTTATTCACTCTACCTCCACTCACACCACTTTTCTCCTTATTTATATGGATGATATCCTAGTGAATGGTTCTTCATAACCATTTATTCAAACCATCATTGATGCTCTTCATCATAAAAGATCTAGGTCCTCTTCACTAACTTCTAGGCATTGAAGCAACCTTTACACCCACTGGCATTCTACCCATTGTAAAGTTCCGATCATATATCTCATACATAATATATATCAAATATACGCAGTAGAAAATAACCAGAACCTAAAAAAATAGATATATTCATGTATATAGATATAGAAAACAAAAACATGAAATATAAGATGTTTACATATCTTTCTGACTATCTCCTTCATTTTTTAATCTTCTTCGCGTTGGGTTATCGTAAACTATAACGATCAACGTAGCCTGTTTTTAATTAAAGTCCACACAAAGATAGAAGGATGAAACCTCATTAAGAAATGACTAGAATGCTTTCTTTGTGCTAGCAAAGATAAGAATTCTTGTGAGAGTTAAAGAGAAAAAGAATTTGTGTGCTAGAAAAAAAAACTTTCTTTCACTTATGATTTACACAAGATGCACAAAAATCATCTTTATTTTTTGCACCATTTGGCCTTCCATAACCCCCATCACGAATGGAGAGTTAAGAGAAGTTAATAGTCATGAATAACATGCATTAATGAAAATTATGGAAAGTTAATGACCATGAATACCATGCATTAATGGAAGTTATGGGAAGTTAATAAGCATGAATAGCATGCATTAATGAATGTTTTGGGATGTTAATGACCAAATTGTAGCCAACAACATTTGTTCATAATCTATTCCATGCAACGTTTTCTACCACGATCCATCATAATACAATCACTATCTCATATCTTGAATCACCATTCAAGACCATTTTACTTATCCTTCAGATCTCCTATGTATGTGACCCATTAGGTTTCCGGCTATTTTGACCACTTGAATTAACACTTAATTCAAGTAAGTCAATAGCGGTATCTAGCAACATGTCATGACCTCCAATTGGCCAAAAAGTTAGTGGTTTGAATATGAACTCTTCTATACATAATGTTGCCATGCATTTCGTCCTTTCACCATCTATACCTCACTTGGTTCAGAGTATAGTCAAAGTGTCAACTCCCACTAGACTGACTATGTCACATCTAGTCCAAGTGATACTATATCTTAT
>JANSVA010434781.1:0-39768 GCA_025504915.1 Erythroxylum reticulatum | reverse complement strand
ATATTTTCCTATCATTAATAAAATTGTATATAAAACAAAGTAATTGACAAGTTCATCTTTAATCGTGTCATCTATTGTACTTGCAAATAATTTCTTATCATTTCAATGTAAAAAAAGAGTTAAGCAAATATTTATAAGTTATAAATGAGTTATACCTCAATATGTTACTTATTCTTAAATATTATAAATTTTGATCCCAATATTACTTATCATATGAGTTAGTTTGTAAATCATTAGGAGGAAACCAATTTTATGAGTTATTTTTTGCAATTTAAATCATGCTTCAATGTAGAATATAAAAGAGAGATTAAAATACATTTAAATCTTAATAATTCAATTTTATAAATTTACCAAAATTTCCTGATAAAATAAATAATTTGGTAAATGCAATTTATCTTACTCATAAAAATAGTCTTAAATAAAAAGAAAATAATCTTAAATAAAAGATATTAGGATATAATATAATGCGATAAAGTTAATTACTGATGATAATAAAATTCCTTAATAAAAATTTATACTAAATAACAACTAAAAATAAAGCAAACTTCTATCGCGATATTTATAAACATAAAATTTTATTATTTAATATTTTAATATTTTAATATAATTATTAAACTATAAATTGTTTTCATTCTAGACTTGAATTATTATAATTGATTAAGTATCGAAGCAAATCTTACACAAATATCAATTCGGAACTTCTCACTACCAACCACCTCAAATTTTCAAGAAAAGAACAGTACCCGCTACTTCAAGGGCAAATGATTTGTCTTTATTTAAATCCAACATGTGCGTCGTAAAGAAAACTTCAGATTGTCCGGGTACTACAAAGTGCGACAGAAAACGAGAAAAAGCAACTAGAGGACGTTTTCATTAACTAGTATCTCCCACCGGTGCCTGAGCCCCTCCCATGGGTCGGAGCCCCATGACCTGGTCCTGGCGTGGTCGTATCGAGTCCAAACCCAGACCCCGCCACATGGGTATTATGGCCCGTTGTCTCACCGGGCATCCCCATCGGCTGCACACCGACCACACCCTCGTCCACACTTCCTCCATAAGGCTGCCCAGTGCCATGACCAGGCATGGCTGACATTTGATGGGTACCCATTGGATAGCCCGGAGCCCCGCTTGTCGAGTGGGTAAGGCTCTCTTTACCAGTCGTCCCATATTCACCCGTTCCACTGGCGGTGTAGTGCCCGTGGCGCCCGGGTATGGAAGCCACTTGTCTCGCAGCCGCGTTTTGCCCGCGGGCCTCGTGTTTGCTCCTTTCTGCTTCTGCCATCCTCTCTTCTTTCTTCTGCGTTGCCATTTCTTTCTTTATCGGGTCGTGTGCTGACATCCTCTCGACCTGTAAAATTTTAGCATTGTGTTTTGTTGAACAATTATGTCGAGGCGAAATTACTTGCATCAAATTCGACAAAATCTTGGAAGTTAAAAAGTCTGGAAAATCCATTAGGAGTAGAACTGCAGAAGGTCATACAAGAACTTAGCAACTGCATGATTTCCTACGTTGTAGCCTCATTTGCGTACAACTTTAGACCTTGGCTTGTCATAAAACGGGATGAAGCCTTTTTAAGGCTGATAGTGGATGTGACGAGCTTAAGGCTGCACATAAATATTCCACTACTTTCCAAGACCGATATCTCTACATAAATAATGTAGGTCACACATAAAAGCTTTTATACAGCCTCTATCATATTTTCTAAAGAGAGAACTTCCTAGCATACTTCCATCACTCCACAGACACTTCAAAGGGCCGATTGTATTTTTCACTCGCCCATCAAATATGTATCGTGCCAAGAGCTTCTACTATCTTCTTTATTCATTCGTGTAATCCAGTTCAAATTATGAAAAAAAAAAGCAAAAAGAGGATGAATAGATAAAGAATGCTCGCATAAATCATGGACCGACCACGACGATGCATCAATGATATCCTCTTGGAAGAGGCAATGTGAAAGCACTCGATTAAGAAAAATTAAAAGTTATACCTTCTCTTGAGCGGTGGCTTTGGTCTTCTCCATACCAGCCTTAGCAGAGGCGCCGACGTTGGCTGCGGTTTCCTTCATGGATTGCATTTTGTCTCCCTTCCCAGTAGTGATTCTTTAAAAGCTTAAAGTACTCTTCGATTTTCACTTTGGATGTTTATTTTCAGGTTCATTCCTTGCCTTATAAAAGATCGTGCGACTTTGATGAGGAACGTGGGCATTTGACACGTGTAACGACTAAAGGGCACGTGGAATGTTAACGTGAATTGATTTTTGTGTCTGTTCATCCTATTTTGACAGGTGGCAAGTGGATAAGAATCTCGTGGAAGCTATTGGAACAGTTGAGAGATTTGAAAAGTTGAAGTAAGCTTTGTTTGTTTATGTGGCTGGTTTTAATTGATATTTGTGGCGACAGGGTACCGGTACCTGTTACGCGTGTCTTGTCCGATTCATCTGACTACTAAGTCAGGGGAGATGGGCAAATCTTCTCAAGCCTACCGTATCTTTGTCAACGTCTTATCGTCGAACATCCAACTTAAAGTTTCGCAAAAGTAAAATAAATCAAATAATCATAAAAGGTATGAAAAAACAACTAATTACAAAAATATAACACAATGTAAATAAATACTAAAGAGAAATACCGAATAAGTCATAAGTATGACACAAAATAATGTACATGTAGAACATGTTTAAAAAGAGCAATAAATGTTAAACGAAATACATATTAATAGGTACTCTTATCAACCACGAAAGACTCATATTGGAAAACCTCTTATCATATCTGCCCACACATTAATTATCTATATAGAAATCATTCTAAGTTGTACACCCTAGAAGTAACATACTACATAATAAATGCAAAGTACAAAGTTTTTGTGACCGATAGGAAAGTAAATGTCCTCTTTTAAGAGAGACTCTTAGACTATTTCCTAATACGCAAAGTTTTCTATTTTCGGCTAAGTCCTTGGTAAGATCTAACATATCCATGTCATTCTTAATCATTTCTCTTTAGTTCCTTTTGGGCCTTCTTTTTTTCCTTTTACTGTCTCTAAGTACTATTTTCTTGCATTTTTTTACTGGAACGTCAGAGTGTCTCCTCTTAATATGTTCGAACCACCTAAAACGTGCCTCTCTCAATTTTTCATTTATACTAATCACTTTTATTTTGTCTCTGAGCATTAGATTTTTTACCTTATCTCATCGGTAAGGTTACACATCTATCGGAACATCCTCATCTCCATTACCAAAAGCTTATTATTACGTATTTATTTAATAGGCCAACATTCTATCCCCATATAGTATGGTTAGCCCAATCGTTAATCGATGGAATTTACCTTGAACTTGAGTGATATCTTCTTGTCACATAAACTCTTGACGTACTTCTTTATTTGAGTCATCCTGATATGATACGGTAGACTATATCTTCATCAATCCCTCCATTACTTTAGATGATAAACCTTAAGTATTTTAAACACTCCTTCTGTGGTATAATTTCTAATCCAATCTTTATCTCTACTCTGATAGTCACCTGATGGCTTGAAAAGTTACATTATAAGTATTCAGTCTTAGTCCTACTCACTTTAAATCCCTTTGACTCTAATGTTTATCTCCAACATTCTAGCTTGACATTGACCTCCTCTATTATCTCTTTTACTAAGACAATATTGTCAATAAACAACATATACCAAGGCACATTTTCTTGAATATTCTTGGTAAGCTCATCAATCGGTACTACGAACAAAAAAGCGCTTAATGCGGAGCATTGGTGTAATCCAATGCCAATAGAAAAATTCTCAGTATCTCCTTCTATCATCCTTACTCTAGTCATTGCCCCTTCATATATATCTCTAATTACCCTTATATATGTCCTAGGAACTCCTTTCACCTCCAAATACCTCCACAAGATTTCCCTAGGAACCTTATCATATGCCTTCTTTAGATCAATAAAAATCATGTGTAATTCTTTGTCTTTCCCTATAGTATTCCATTACTTTTCTAAGAAGATGTAAAGCTTCTGTCATGGACCTTCCTAGTATAAAGCCAAATTGGTTTTCTGATATATAAGTCGTCTTTCTAACTCTCTTTTCAATTACATTCTTCCACAACTTCATGGTGTGACTAAGTGGTTTAATAACTCTATAATTGTTACAGTCTTGGATGTCTCCTTTGTACTTATATAGAGGAATTAACAAACTCAGTCTCCATTCATCTGACATCAAAGCGGACTCAAGGATCACATTAAAATACTTGACTAGCCAATTAAGGCCTTTAATGCCTAGGTTCTTCCATACCTCTATGGGTATCTCATTCAATTCTACTGCCCTTCCACTCTTCATCTTCCTCAAGGCTTTTTTAATTTCCTCTTTTGTGATATGCTTACATTAAGAAATGTTACGAAATCCCTCAGACTTATTGAGGTCACCTAAAGAGATATTTGCCTCTACGCCCTAAAGAGATGTTTGCCTCTACGCCTTTATTAAATATGTCATAGATGTACCTCTGCCATCTACTCTTTATGACCTTTTCCTCCATGAACACCTACCCTGCTTCATCTCTTATACATTGAACTTGGTCTACTTCTCACGTTTTCCGTTCTCTAAATTTTGCCAACTTAAAAATGTCCTTTTCTCCCTTTTTAGTATCCAATCTACTGTATAAATTTTCATAAGCTTCACCTTTAACCATTGAGACTGTCTTTTTAACCTCTTTCCTTTCTATTTTGTACCTTTCTCTCTTAGCTTCTTTATTTGCCTTTGTGGAACTCTCTAATATAGCTTTATAAGCTCCCTTTTTAGCCTTCACCTTTTCTTGTACTTCTTCATTTCACCACCAAGATTCCATCTTACCATCTCTCGACCTTCTAGAAACTTCCAAGATCTCTTTGGCAGTATTCCTTAACCTATATGTTACTCCCTTCCACATGTGATTAGCATCTCCTTCCAATTTCCATTCAGTTTCATTTCTTACTTTTTCCTTAAATTGTTCCATCTTGTCCCCTTTCAGATTCCACCATCTAACTTTATTACACCTCCTAATATTTCTTTTTTTCCTCCATCCTTTAATTTCAAGATTCACAACTAGCAGTCTATGCTGAGTTGCTAAGCATGCTTTTGGAAACATGTTACAATCCTTGCACCTAGTTCGATCACTCCGTCTTCTAAGGAAATAACCAATTTGAGTCTTCGTGTATAACACCCGACTACTATAGAGTATATAGCCGAACATCTAAATGACATTTAAGTACATATCCTATGACAATGGTATGTTAGAGTAAACGTAATCTCTTAAATGGCATCATAAAGAATATACAATACTTAAAACATGAACACTTCATTTCATTCATTAACAAAAGTTTACATTGTAGTCATTGAAACAAATATTTACAATCCTTTATACAAAAGTTCTATATGTCAAAGAAACTACAAAATATAGTATATAACTTCTCTGATGTCAGCTGATAGACCTTTGAGCCATAACTTAATCCAAATTGTTCCTCTAGTCAATCTTAGAAACTAGGTCTCCTATCTCATACCTGAAAAGTCACGTAATTTTTGATGAGTTTTGCGAACTCAATAAGTGAACCATCATTGATGATATCACTCAGGTCAAATACACAAATATCACACATCCAACCAATTTCACAAACAATCTTTCAGAACATGAATAACCCAATCAATCACACTATCATGACATATCACTTTATCGTCACAATTTCAAAAAAGATTTCATTATCATATATTTTATAATCATAAGTATACAAATGCAGGTGCATATGAGACTCCAAATTTGTTATTATTTGTTGTTACTGAGCGCCTTTCAGATACAGATACAGATACAGATACTGGCCTATTGAGCTCCGTCAGATACAAAAATCACAGAGCAAAGCTTTACGTTTTAGAATTTTAAGCTTAAAGCTCTTTTAGACTGGTTACTCTCATCTTAACGCCTTTATCTGAACATGCATTTTATAAAATGCATCAAATAATAGATCATGTCATGAATATCATTCACTTATGATGCACAAATAGAATATTATATTCATCAGACCTCAGTCCGGCATTCAACTTTCGTTGAGTATTTAGATATCATTCATAATTCAAATACAAACAAAACACTTCCAATACATTCCTGAAGATTAAACTCCTTGGACCATTAAAGTCCATAATTCACAAACAAATCACAAATAGTTCAATAATTAGAAGTTAAATAGAATAAGTCAATCCTAGGAAGATCAACCTCACAGTAGGCTCCAATTTATGCTATTGCCTGGATGGTTCGACAATGTCTGAATGACGTCCGACTTGAGCGTCTAAAATCATATAATTCATATTACAAAGTCGATCAATCAAATACTTATTCATTTATGCACATATATACGTATATCATGTTCAATGCATGCTCAATGACTATTCCTAGTATGTTTCCTTTATTCACATCTCTTGATCATTCATACTTCAAAATTTATATATGTCTAATTTGAACTTAGGTTTACACCTCAATAATAAAAATTTATTTTAAGTTCATCACTCAATTATGCACTAAGGTTCATAGCTCAATACATTTGATTATTATATCATCATTAATCAATCAATACCAATCCTTTCTTAATGAATTCAGATGACCACAAAATTTGGTGGAGAGTAAGGACAATGTGTGATGACCATGTGGTTCAAATTTCAATTCAATTAGAGGTCTAAGGAAGAAGTTATAGTCAAAAGAGTGAAGGGTATTCAAAGTTGTCAAACAACAGTGCACCTTCACTTTGAACGATCTTGCACTTCCAATTGATCCTCCTCTGTCATGATTGTGCTCGTGTATGAGCGTGGAACCCTTTAATGTTCCCTTTCTGTCATGATTGTGTACTACCTTTTATTCAAGCATCATTCCAGCTTATCTCAAAATAGTATTTTGGGTCAATTATGCATGGCTATTTTAATAAGGAAAATGAAGTAATTAGGCAATACATTCTTCTAAAAAATCGTTTCCATATGTCTTAAGTTTCTAATGAACTAACGTTCATATAATTTGGTTCAGTATTCTACAACTTATACCCAAAAGATTACAGACTATTCTTAAACAGTTAAAAATCTAAAAACTCAACTTCAAGCCAAAATTTGAAACTCTTAGAGACAGAATTAAAATTCAATTCCTTCATGAAAAATATAGTCATATGTATAAATTTTAATCTACTCTTAAAATCATCCAATTTGAATATGTACATATCAAGTTATGGCCAAAATACTGATATATGTTTAGTGAAAACACTAGAGCTAACATATTCTAGCAATTCTTCTTTCATTTTTCCAGATTTTTTTACACTTTATACCAAAGTTAAACAACCTCTTTATAGTTCATCAATTATACCCATATTAGGCCTGAATCATACTCCAATTCCTCATTAATAACCTCTCCTCAGAAGTTTTGTCAAAGGGGCTTAAATTAGTGAAAATCTCTCGACAATTCTTCTGTAATAACCAGCTAATCCAAGAAAATTCTAAATCTCATTCATATTTTTGAAGCTTCCCACTTCAACACTACTTATATTTTCTTCAAGTCTACCTGTATGTGTTATCCAGACACAATATGACCCAAGAATACTACTTGATTAAGACAATATTTAGACTTACTAAACTTGGCATACAACTGTTTCTCTCATATTATTTGTAGAGCCAATCTCAAATGTTTAGAACGATCTTCCCTACACTTCGAATACAGAAAATGTCATTAATAAACAGAATCACAAATGATCTAAATAAGGTTGAGATACCTTATTCATTAAGGTTATAAAAGCTGCTGGTACATTAGTAAACCCAAATGGCATCACCAAAAAATCAAAGTGCCC
The DNA here is from genome assembly GCA_025504915.1 of Erythroxylum reticulatum. Taxonomy (NCBI): domain Eukaryota; kingdom Viridiplantae; phylum Streptophyta; class Magnoliopsida; order Malpighiales; family Erythroxylaceae; genus Erythroxylum; species Erythroxylum reticulatum. The sequence continues at coordinate 31,941 of JANSVA010434781.1, read as the reverse complement.
ATATCTCGTTCTAAATTCACTCTTCGGTATATTAGTCTCTGCTATCTTCAACTGATAGTACCCTAATCTCAAGTCTAACTTTGTAAATACCTGAGCTCCTTGTAATTGATCAAGCGAGTCATCTATCATTGGTATAGGATTCTTATTCTTCACTATCACCTGATTCAACTACCTGTAATCAATACATAGCCTTAAAGTCCCATCCTTCTTTATCACAAACAACATTGGAGCTCCCCAAGGTGACACACTGGGTCTGATGAAACCCTTATCTAAAAACTCTTGCAACAGGTCCTTGAGCTCCTTTAGTTCCATAGATATCATCCTATATAGAGGAGTCGATATAGGAGTGGTACCTAGAATGAGGTCAATTGTGAACTCCGTAGCTCTTTCTAGGGGTAACCCTGATAACACACTAGTAAACACGTCCGAAAAATCCCTAACAACCAGAATTTCATGAATTGTCTACCTAGTTCAGGTGTCAGTCACGTAGGCTAATTAAACCTTACATCTACTTCAGATTAACTTCAAAAAATTCATTGAAGAAATCAACTTGGCTACCACTGCTTGACTAATACCTCGAAACACTGCTCTCGGCTGACTAGGGGATTCAATGATCACCTCCTTGGTATAGCAGTTCATCATGACCCTATATATAGTGAGCCAATCCATGCCTCGAATTATATCTATCTCGTTCAACTATAGTATTATCAGGTCAGTCACTAACTCTGCCTAATCGATTTGTATGATACACTCCTTATATATCTCCCCAATCATTGTAGTATTACCTATTGGAGTACTCACTATCAAACCATATTTTAGTATCTCCCTCTCATAATTTAATCTAGATGCCATATACGGTATAATCAATGAATGTGTAGATCCTGGATCTACCAATGCAAATGCTTCAAAATTAAAAATATTCAACACACCTACTACCACATCTGGGGAGTTCTGTGCCTCCTGTCTGGTGATGGCATACAAGCTAGCCTAAGACTGCAGCTAATTACTCTGCATCTTAGTCATGCCACTAGGCTTTGCTGATTGTGTCCTATCTCTACCTCTTTGTACTGATCCAATAACTTTACTCTGCTGGATTGTCGTCTCAGTGACCATTCCTCTCCTCATTCCAGATTGTGGTCCCAAAGTATCAGGACAATATCTGATCTGATGCTTATTAGAGTCACATTGGAATCAAGCTCCCGATAACCTCTAACACTCACCACTATTCTTCTTACCACAGTTCTCACAATTAGGCATCTATTGTGTAGCATTCACTTTCACAGGATACATACCCGATATTCTGAGTGATATTCGAATACTACCCCATAAGAGTGGCATGCTAGAACATCACGACACTAACTTAATCATGGCATCATCATTTATAAGATAAATATCACACTATTGAAATCCAAAAATTCCTCATTTCATTACATAAAAACCGAATTTGTACAGTGTAGCTTTACAAAATATCCATATAAGTACATTATCAAAGCTGATCAGAGTTCATATCTCTGGATGCCTAACACGCTACATACATAAGGAATTATACAAAAACTATATCTAAATCCATCAGTCTCAGTTGACTGACCTTTGAGCCATTTCTTCTTTCCAAAAGTACAAAAATTATAGTTCTTTTAGAGTCTCTTTATCACTAGTATCCTCTCTCAATACCTGAAATGTCAACGTTGCAATTTTGGTGAGTTTTGTGAATTCAGTGAGTTAACCATCCTCGATGGTTGTCTCAAATCATATAACACATCATCACATACAATCATATAATTCACATTATTTCATTTACCATGTAGCATCACATATCACTTACTTCACATATCATATTCAGAGCAGTCAAATAGATAATTTCGATCATTTAAAATATATATATATCAATTATAAAATCAATGTATATGACACTTACTTTCATTTATTACTTTGATGTGACTAAGAGCCTTTTTACTAGCTCATATCCCTTGTGGATATTGGGCTTGTTTCAGATATTGTCCCATACTCCTTAGTGGATATCGGGCTTGCTTTAGTTATTGTCCTATATCCCTTAGTGGATACCGGGTACAATTACAACTGAACCAGAGGCTCTTATCACATTATGAGCTTTAAACTCTTTTCAGTGGCTACTTCAGTCATAATAGTCTTTATGTTGTCATGCATTCATGTAATGAAATGCATCACATTCACATTCATATTCACATTTATCATCGGACCTTGGTCCGACATTCAACAATCATATTGAGTAGCACTTATTTCTTCAAATTCACATTCAAGGAACACTTCCAATATCTTATTCATGCATCAAACGCCTTGGACATTCAATGTCTGGAATCAACACAATCACATTAATAAAATAATTCAAAATATAATTTAAAACAAACAATTATTCAAGTGAGACCGTGTAGGTTACTCACAGTTTGCTCCAAAAAATTATTGCCTCAAAGTCCCGGCAATGTCTGGATGTTGTCGCTCTATTTACCCTTCTATATCATGCAATACATACACATTTACATACATTACAACTTTGCATAATTATATAAGTACTCATATGCACATATGTATATATGGATTATGTACAATGTCTATTTAATGACAATCTTGGGTATATTTCCTTTATTCCATCTTATGATCATCCATACTTCAAACCTCATATGTATCTAATTTGGACTTAAATTTACACCTTAATAATACAAACTTATTCCAAGTTCATCACTCAATCAAGCACTAAGGTTAATGGCTCAATACTCTTGATTAGTATAATATCATCAATCAATCATTCACCAATGTTATTCTAACATTAATGATCACACAATATCCAAACTCTCATTCATTCTTACTTGATACACATTATTCATCTCCTTACAATCATATTAGCATTTCTAAGAACACTTTTATTCTTATAACACTTATAAATTTCTAGATTTTGTACACTTGTTATCAACAATCCTTTCACTATGTTATATCCTCAATTACAACCTATACATATCCAACACTTTACCAACTTATTCAACCTCAAACAAGGTTCATTTCAAGTCCCATTCAAGTCTAAATACATCATAGAAAAGCACCTTACCATTTGTTGCTTCAAACATCACATAAAAGAAGAATAACTCACATTGATGGCCTTTCCAGTTTTTTTTTTCTCAAGACAGGCTTTCAGGCCAATTTTACATGGCAATTATGATATAGAAAATAAGGTATTTAGGTAATACATTCTTCTAAACAAAATTTTCCATATGTATTAAGTTTCTAACGACACCAATTGCATACAATTTGGTTTAGTATTCTACAAGTTATACAAACAATACTACCTACTATTCTCAAACTACAACTACAACTGATACTCAACCTTAAGCCAAGTTTTGAACTCTTAAAGATAGAATTAAATTTTGATTCCTTCATAAAATTTGTATCCGTATGTCTCTAGTTTAATTTGAACTTAAAATCATCCCATTTGGATATGTACAACTCAAGTTATGGATAAAATACAAATACGCAATTAGTGGAAATACTACAGCTAACATACTACAACCATTCTTTTCCAATTTTCCAAATTTTTTTAACTTCCTATATTTTACATCTAACACATCTTGTACATAGATAATCTTTTGTACTTCATTTCCTCTTCATTTCACCTAAATTTACAATTCAAAACGTTCAAAAACAAGTCATACAAGATTATTAATTATAACCACAAAACAGTAAATCAAACATGTCCATTCATTCATCAATGCCTTAACACACATTCAACTCCATTATCACCTTCACTTTACCTCTAAACTATCATCCTAGTTGTCCTCATTTCAAGAACATAACTCAACATCTTGGTTAACATAACTTTCACTTTCAATATACCCTTAATTAATATCTCATAACATCTACATAATAACTCATCACTCATGGTTTTCATACTCTCAAAACAGAACACAATCATATGTAGTCATCCATCAATTTACTGCACTTATCCAAACACCATTATAATGATCATTCTACCTCAAAAATATCTCTATAACAATTTATGAATTAGTACTCATCTTAAACACAAAAACAAGCCATGAATATAATCATTTATTCATCCACGATTTAGCATAAAAATTAACTTTATTTGCACTTTTAATTTATCTCATAATGATCATTATAATTTCCTTCATTTAGCCAACCCAAGAATGTCATTGATACACTAAAAAAAGACCATAAACCTCTTTATTTTTACACCTACATTATAACATATATGTAACTCCATGATTATGATCATTCAATCTCAAATCATTCATCATAAATATTTCATTTACAACTATCCATGAAAAATAACATGGTACTTACTTGGTTTACTCAAAGTTTCTTCAAAACTTCCAAGAAACCCTAGCTTTCCTTGCATCTCATGGTCATCAACATAAAGGTGGAGTAGGTTAGGTTTTCTAGTGGTAAGATGATGAAGATAACATAAATGGAAGTAGCAATAGAAGGATGAAAGCAAGGTTCAACGTTGATGGTTGGAGAAGAGAGTGTCTTAGATGAAGAAAAAAAGAAAAAGATGAAGAAGGGGGCATAAATAACAAAAATAATGGGTGAAAGACCATAAGATGGCCTTTCAATTAGGTAAAAATTGTAAAAAGCAAGGTAACAAATGCTTGATGAGTGTCATGACACTTACCACTTAAATAACCAATGTAATAAATTAATTTCTTAAACTAACTAATGTCTCTTAACATCTAGTCCATTTGTCTTCAAATCTCTAAAACAATTTATAAAATTTTTCGTTGTTATTTGACTCTTATTTCTATTAACCCTTATCAATTATCTTCCAAATCAATAAATATTATCACCAAATCTATTTTCAACACATATAAACCACAATTCTCTATATAAGCACATTTATAAATCAATTATACCTAAAAAATGTCAATGAATGCATGTACAATCATTTTAATGTGTCTAATGAGTAATAATCACATGTGTGTGTATGTTATATTATGTATGAGTATGAAATACACTTTTTAACTTCTCAATAAACTCTCATGTAAACTATTCTAGGATTCTAACCCTTAACTTGAGATACGGGGTGTTACATGTTGTGACTGCCTAGAGGGCACTTGTCCTCTACCTCTACCAATCTAAACAAATCCACCTCTTGGTCGAAACCCAAATTATCTCAATCTAGCCTAGAATCGAGAAAATATGTTTTGACGTTTACTAAAGCTTCTACCAAAATTAACCTAAGATCCACTCTATCTCTTCACTCTAGACTCCTATCTGTACTCTCCCTGACCATCCTTCAACAATTGTTCAATTATGATCGAGGCTGCTCGGAGTTGCGTAAAACTACCTAAATTAGAAGTAGGTAGCCTTGTTTTGATCTGCATATTTAACCCATCTTCAAACCTCCTACACTTGTCCTCCTTAATTAGGATTAATGCAGTTACATACCCCATTAATTCATTAAATTTTATCTCATACTTTGCTACTGAGAGACTTCCTTGTTTCATATCTAGAAATTCTTTCATATTTCTCTTTAGATAAATCTTTAGCATGTAATTCTCTTTAAACACCTTCAGAAAATCTTCCTAAGTCAAACTACAAGGTCTGATGGCACTACCTGGAATAGTCTTCCACCACTGGTATGATGGACATTGCAGAAGTGAGATTGCATAATCAAATCTCTCGTCTGACTCATAATCTATCTAATCAAACACTCTTTCAGTTCTCTCCAGCCAAAATTTTGCCTCAGCAGGATTTGTACTTTCGTAGAAGTCTACAACCCCCTACTTATGAAGTTTATCATATCCCCTTTCCCTCCTCTCTGGGATTCTCAAAGGTATTTGTGCAAACTCAGGTACAGGGGACTCTTTATTAGCTCCTACAGACTCCATGTCAACTGACTCTCTCATTTATCTCCTATGGCAGGTAACCTATAACAAAAATAGTTATGGTCACTAACTGATTTTCTCTCTATTTATCATGTCTCAATACTCTTATACCTCCTAACATTTCTCTTTTTTCTCCATACCTTAATTTCAAGATTCACAACTAGTAGTCTATGCTGAGTTGCTAAGCATGCTTTTGGAAACATGTTACAATCCTTGCACCTAGTTCGATCGCTCCACCTTTTAAGGAAATAACCAATTTAAGTCTTTTTGTGTAACACCCGACTACTATAGAGTATATACCAGAACATCCATAGGACAGTCAAGTACATATCTTATGACAATGGTATGTTAGAGCAAATATAATATCTTAAATGGCATCATAAAGAATATACAATACTTAAAACCTGAACACTTCATTTCATTCATTAATAAAAGTTTACATTGTAGTCATTCAAACAAATATTTACAATCCTTTATACAAAAGTTCTATATGTCAAAGAAACTACAAAATATAGTCTATAACTCCTCTGACATCAGCTGACAGACCTTTGAGTGATAACTTAATCCAAAATGTTCCTCTAGACAATATTAGGAACTAGGTCTCCTATCTCGTACATGAAAAACCTACGTTGCAATTTTTAATGAGTTTTACGAACTCAATGAGTGAACCATCATTGATGATCTCACTCAGGTCAAATACACAAATATTACACAACTAGCCAACTTCACAAACAGTCTTTCAAAACATGAATAACCTAATCAATCACATTATCATGACATATCACTTTATCATCACAATTTCATAAAAGATTTCATGATCATATATTTCATAATCATAAGTATACAAATGCAGATGCATATGAGACTCTAGATTTGTTATTATTTGTTGTGACTGAGCAGCTTTTAGATATAGATACAGATACTAGTCCATTGAGCTCAGTCAGATACAAAAATCACGGAGCAAAACTCTAAGTGCAAAATTCTGAGCTTAAAGCTCTTTCAGACTGGCTACTTTCATCACAATGCCTTTAACTGAATAGGCATTTTATGAAATGCATCAAATAAAAAAATATGCCATGAATAGTATTAAATTATGATGCACAGACAGAATCTTATATTCATCAGACCTCAGTTTGACATTCAACTTTCGTTCAGAATTCAAATATCATTCATAATTCAAATGCAAATAGAACACTTCCAATACATTCTCGAATGTCAAACTCCTCCGACCATTAAAGTCCGAAATTCATAAACAAATTACAAATAGTTCAATAATTGGAAGTTAAATAGAATAAACCAATCCTACAAAAATCTTTTAGGTTGACTCACAGTCGCTCCAATTTATGCTCTTACCTGGATGGTCTGACAATGTTTGAATGACGTCTAACTTGAGCGTCTAAAATCATATAACTCACACATAATTCACATTACAAAGTTGATTAATCAAATACTTATTCATTTGTGCACATATATACGTATGTCATGTTCAATACATGCTCAATGACTATTCCCCGATATGTTTCCTTTATTCACATCTCATGATCATTCATACTTCAAAACTCATATATGTCTAATTTGAACTTAGGTTTACACCTCAATAATATAAATTTATTATAAGTTCATCACTCAATCATGAACTAAGGTTCATAGCTTAATATCCTTAATTATTATAACATCATTAATCAATCATTACCAATCTTTTCCTAATGAATTCATATGACCATGAAATTTGGTAGAGAAGAAGGACAATGTGTGAGGAGCTTGTGGTTCAAATTTCAAGTCAACTGGAGGTCTAAAGAAGAAGTTATGGTCAAAAGAGTGAATGGTGTTCAAAGCTCTCAAATAGTAGAACACCTTCACTATCACGATCATGCTTGTACACGATCATGCAGTACCTTTTATTCAAGCACATTCCAGTTTTTCTCAAAACAATATTTTAGGTCAATTTTACATGGACATTTTGATAAGGAAAATGAAGTAATTAGGTAATAAATTCTTGTAAAAAATGTTCCCATATGTCTTAATTTTCTAATGAACTAAAGTTCATACAATTTCATTCAGTATTCTACAAGTTATACCCAAAATTCTACAGACTATTCTCAAATAGTGACAGAATCCAAAACCTCAACTTCAAGCCAAAATTTGAAGCTCTTAGAGACAGAATTAAAATTCTGTTCCTTCATTAATAATATATCGATATGTCTCTACTTTAATCTAAACTTAAAAACATCCAATTTGGATATCTACAGATCAAGTTATGGTCAAAATATCGATGTATGTTCAATAAAAACACTAGAGTTAACATATTCAAGTGATTGTTCTTTCTTTTTTTCAGAATTTTTTATAGTTTATACCAAAGTTAAACAGCCTTTGTATAGTTCATCAATTATACCCCTATTAGGCCTGAATCATGCTCTAATTCCTCATCAATAACCTCTCCTCCTCTAGTCCAAATTATTCTATTAATAACTTAAAAATCCTAGTCTTTCATGCATCAAAAATCAAATTACAAACTTTTACATTATTATGCATATAGTCCCAGTTCTTTCCCAATTCAAGAACATCAAATTAACATCTTTCTTTAGCATAAATCCACCTTCATTATACTTCAAATCTAGACTTAGTTCATCCATAAATCAATCCATATCCTACGGTTTTCATTCACCAAAAACAAACATAAAACATCCAAGTTTATTCTACACATTTCTAGCACACTTCATCATCAACATCTCATACATTTCATTCCAATTCAGGTATCATTCTCATACTAATAATCATACCATAAAGATCATATTTGCTACCTACTTTTTAAGCTTCCAAGTTTAGCTAAAAATTTAAAAATAAATAAGCCTCCATTCATGCATGATTCATCACGAACTCAAGTTGAAAATATGTTGATTTTCGATAGCAATATGAAGACCACTTTAAACCGGTTTCTTGGCTATCTTGTGAGGAATTCAAATCTAACTTTTTTGTAGTAATTTGAGCCAGGGTTTAACCACAATTGAAAGAGAAGATGGATGCAATTTCGGTGGAGAAGATGAAGAACAAAGGAGAAATTTGCAGAATTTTCCTTGTTTTAACTTTCTTCACTAGGTGCTAGGTGTCTTAATTTGGCCAAGGCATTTATCTTAAGGCATGTATGCCATGTATCAACCTAATATGCTACCATTTATCCACACTTTAAGTTTCCATATGTCACTATTAATTAGTTCACATGTCTCATTATAATTAGTCCACGTGTCACACAATAATTGGTCCATTTGTCATTTAATTACTAATCCATTAGTCACTCATTTAACTATGCCAAATGTCACTCAATTATGGGCTAAATCATCCAAAATTTTCATGTATCAATTTATCCTATCACTTGACATTTGTTTTAGTCCAAACGTACAATTAATCCATCAATTTCCCAATCCATAACATTAATTCTAATTTATTAATTGAAATCCAATCATACCAAAATTCAAGACATATTAATTCATAATTCACATCATGATCACTTAACATTTTTCATGCCCCGAAATAAGTCAATTGAGTGCATATGTTATATTTGTAATGTGTTCTAATATCAATTCATGTATGAATGCTAATGTTATGGGTGTATATACAATAGTTAATCTAGAGTTAAACATAAGCATGTTCCAGAAAACAGGATATTACATCGCGGATCTACTCTTATAAGTCATCAATTTTTCTTCATTCTTCTTAAATAAAGAATTGACCATCATTAACTTAAATGCTACTGCCATGTCCAATAAAGCAGTTCTACCAGCATTTCTTTCACCATACCCGATACCTGTAGGTTCATAGATATCCATCCGATGATGCTCCTTTATGACTATTAAAATCTCCTCTTAAAATAACTTTCTCATTATTAAGGATCTATCGGATCACCTCATCTAAGTCCTCCCAGAATTCTCGTTTTTGTTGTTCATCCAAACCTGCTTGAGGTGCATAGGCACACACCATATTGAAAGCAACACTACTCACCATGATCTTAACAGTCATAATCTATGATTTGACCTCTTTATCTCCACAACATGATTTGTAAGGTCCTTAATCACTAAGATATCAGCCCCATTCTTTTTCCTTGAACCCCCTGAGTACCACAATTTGAACCCACTAATCTCTTTCGCTTTAGCCCTTGTCCACTTTGTCTTTTAAATGCACGTTATATGCATCTTATACTTGTCTAAAATCTCTAATAATTCTAGAGACTTTCCTATAAGGTTCTAATATTCCAAGAACCTATCCATAGTCTATCTGCATCTTTATTACTCTTATAATCGAAACACACTAGAGGACTTGCCCTAGCTCCATCACGGTATACAATGCCACTGCTTCTAGCTCACACCCCCCATAAGCCCAAGATAATATTTAAGTAACAAAGGTATGACTCAAGCACTTAGTAGACAAGGAAACTAAAACAATGACTAGTTAGATGTTGATTATGTCAGTTAAGGAGTATTAGTAGAGAGAGATAAGCCCATTTCAATCACAAAACTAGTAAAAAGGAAAGAAGAGAAAAAGAAAATCCGTAATTATGCAGGTAAAGGATAAAACCCAGAACGGAGAAGTCAAAATATTTGTTGTAGAGTAAATCAAACCCAGATTTCTATATTCTTATAAATCGTGGATAAACAATTGATAAAATAAAATAAAATATATGGTTTGTTCTTTAGTTGCAATGTCCACAGGTCAAAATCATGCAATGGTTATGTTGGGTAGTTCTCACTTTCCAACGAAAACATATCGAAGCAATAACAAAATCTGCCAAAACTTCATTAGAAAAAGTACTTCATTCCACTTCAAACTTGAATTTGTCATGCATCAACACAGTGGAAACAGAAGAGGGTGGTGAGTGTGCAGTGTGAGAAGGTGGTTGGCATCAACTTGGGCAGGACCAACTCGGCTGTTGCAGAAGGAAGGTGACGATTGTGACAAATGCAGAGGGGCAGAGGACAATACCGTCGGTGGTGGTATTCCAAAAAGTGTGAATCGTTTACTCAACAATACAAGCATAAAATCAAAATAAGAAAACCTCATATCAACGACAACCTCAGTAAAGAAAATAAGTCTAAGATTAGGATTCTAAAAGAGATTTGTCAAAATAAATACAATCAAATTTTAAAAAAAAAGCAAAAAAGATCTAATCAAGGTTTATGTATGAAAAACAAAGTAAAGTAGATCTGAATGAGCTACCAAAAATAAGAACAAAGAAGAAAACCAGAAGACTAGAGATCTCGTGCTTTTGGTTAGGAACTTCGTATATTACGTGAAAATCCTTTATATTAGGTGAAAATATAGTAAATACAATTAGAATATTACTATAATAGTATTAACACAAAATGAAATAGAATTTCTGAAAGTGCGATATATGGTCAAACTTTAACTTTTATTAAATTAAAAAAATTTTCTGTAATTTTGTATTACATGATACGATTTGTTAATATATCCTTTTTATATTATTTTTTCTTAATTATTGTTTATAAAATAAAAAATGTATGTTTTATGTAGTATGTTAAGTTTCGTCATAATTCATTTATCTTATGGTTAACATTATTTTGTGATAAAAGAGTAATTAGTTTTAAAGCATTATTCATATTTTCTATGGTTTTGGTCAATTTAGAAGCATAATTAGAATATAAAAGATTTAAGAAAATTATGAACTAAACAAAACCAAGGCACCATCGCAAAAAATTGAAAAAGAAAAGGCTGATTAGTGGTTAAAACGGCCTAAGCAACAGCATGAAGCATATGTTGAGAGGATAAACGGCAATGAAAAGATGCGTTAAAGGGTGGAAATGAGGAGACCGATGGGCCGAACGAACGAAAAGGCAGTAAAGAAAGAAGAGAACGCAAAGGGTTCATCATAACGGACACAAGAAGAGCACAAACGCACCACGGGATAAAGAGACAGGAGAAAGGGTGACGTTTTGTTGCAGAGTTAAATGAAAACGACGACTCCGAATTTAAATGAGCCAAGAATTAATGAAAACGAGCTGCTATATAGACGAACAGCGTTTAAATAAACCACGGCCGAAGCCAGCCCTTATCCGAACTAGTCTTTGCTTTACCTGTTTTTAAGACGTTGGAGTAACAAATAGTAAGAAATCCGATATTCTCTCGACATTTGCGTATCTCTGTTCCTTTCTCTCTCTTCTTTCGAAACCACACACGGGGAAAACCGCAACACGTTTAAAGGAGAATAGATGAACAATTTCGTCTTTTCAGATTCGCACTGGGCATTTCGTCGTCGTTTTTGTGAGGAGTGAAGAAAGACTAACGGAAATAGCTGGTAATCTTCCATGAAATGAAAAGATTACAAAGTAAAAATCCCAATTGTTAACCGTTGTCCTCAAATCATGACCATCAACTTTCATATCAAGATTGTAGTTTTTCGCTTCAGCCTTTCAAACCAAACTTCCCCGTATTTCTCTTTCTGCTTCACAGAGTCAAAAGAAAGGCGTTTAGCAATTCTTGCAACTTGATTGGATAAGCCTTGTAAATTTTTTCTTCGAGGTTCTATAATTTTACTCATTTCGATTATACTTTTTCCTTTATCCCTGAGGTCACTCACAAAATGCCAACTCGCAGAGGATCAAATATTAAGAGGTCGTGAGATCAGCTTCCACCGAGTGTGTTACGACACGAACTGCTCAGTTTTTTGATGAGCCTTATTTTATACTTGGCTCTAAGTCATTTTTTGTGTGGTTAATTTGCTTTGTGATTATAAATATAAATTTTCGCTTCTTGCAACTTTTAATTAAATCTCACAATTTTTAAAAATGTATGGATAGAAAACACCCCAACCCACTCAAATGTTAACTTTCAAAACAAATTTTTTAAGTACGGAACAATTTAGCGGTGCATTGTCCAGCTGTGAAAAGACCCCTTGGTTGTAAATAACTTGCAATTTCCTTTGCGAATTATGGTCTCTACCTTTTTCAATTCAAAGTGGTTTGGTAAACCTAATATCAGTGTCGAAGTGAGTTCACGAGGGCTCTTTTGATTTAAGTGAATTCTCGAGTTCAAACTATTTTATATATGTAGTTGTTTAAAATTTAGAGCTAGAGTTCTATCTCCTATAAAAGATTTATATGATTTAAGTGAAAATGAATATGAGTGTAAATAATTTTAAAATACTTTCCAATAGCTTAAACTCTCTTCGAACAGCTCGTAAATTAAATAAAAAAAGAAGGTAAAGATTATATCATATACGCAGAAGAAAAAAAAGGAGTCCATATATCTGAAACTATTGCATAACACAGTAATTATTTAACTGAAAAGAAGAGTGGATATTGTTCTTCACCAAATGATAAAGAAGGCCGTACTGCCTCCAAGATTTATGCTTTCATAATAAGTGATCTTTAGGCTATTGTTTCTTCTTTTCAAAAGAGCAACGCAGATAAAGAAAGATATAAGAACGCATTCCAAATTAGGTAAATCCCTCGTAAATAAAATTTTAACCGTACTCTTGTTCTACTAATCAATTCTGGAGACAGAATAATTCTCGTTATGTACAAAATGGAACGCCATCTATAGTTCGCCTTATTTTATAATATTAGTTATATTAATCTTTAAAAATAGGATTATAAATTATTTAAGATAAGAAATTTAAAATTTAAATATTCAACTAATATTAGATAATTATTAAATCACTATTCAGATTGAATAAAATAAAAAATTAAATTATGATTAAAAAAGATATTATTTTTGACTATTGAAGAGATCATAGCTTAATTAAAGAAGAAAATTGTCAAATGAAAACTAATTCATTTATTTTAGTTTATAAAAACTTGTTAGTTTACAAAACTAGTCGATTAATTAACAAATCAACCGATTTTTAATAATAAAGCTTGTTAAGGTAAACCGAATTAATAAGTTGAACGATTCAAAACTTTTATGATTAAATATGGTTAAACAGATTCGTTTTGAACCGTTGGATTTAATCAATAAAATATTAATTGATTTTTAATTTGTAATTTGCTAAATTGATATTTCATATATAAACATGTAAGTAATTAAAATAATATAAGTAGCATGTTCCACGGTTCTTAATCATCAATTGAATTATTTTAAATAAAGTAGGTTATAAGTAACATTAAAATATAATTATTCCTATGTAATATATTTAGATAATTCAAGTTTAAAGATCAATTATACAACTATCATAATGAAAAAATTTACAAATATATAAGTAATTATTTATTTAGAATTCTCGTAGGTGAGTTAGTTCAGTAAATTCATTCTTTAATAAGCTCTCACATGCTTGCTTAAGTATTTTTCATATTTTAATTTATAAGATCAATTATATTTTCATAAGGAAGAAATAAAACATGTTCCAGTTTTATTATTCTATCAATATTCCATCTTGATAAAATTGCAATTAGAAACAATTTGGAAATAATATATAAACACAAATTGAATATTATAATTATGATCTCATCATAATTTTAAATATACATTATTTATTTTAGAGATTTTATATTTAATATTAAGCATTAAATATAATTAACAAAATACATAAAGATAAAGGCTAGTTGTAAGGGCATAAACTAATAATCTTGCTCTTACATTAAATATAATTGCCTATATATCTAATACTACATCCATTTATATGTTGATCATGTCTTTTTTGAAATACTGATTTAATGAGAGGATTTGTAAGATTCTTTCCAGTAGAAATTCACTATAATATCATGATTTTTGGCTCCACTATCTCCCTAATTAAATGAAACTTTCTAAGTACATATTTGGACAATTGATGAAACCTAGTTCTTTTACTTGTGTAATACCATCTTTGTTGTTACAATATAATAATATTGTCTTAAAAACAGTGGGAACTACTCTAAGTTCAATGATGAACTTCTTGATTCAAACAGTTTCATTTGTGTCCTTTGAAACTAAAATGTTCTCACCCTTAGTCATAAAATCAATAATGGTTGAAGTTTTGGAACTTTTTTTTAACTTATTACATCACCATTCATAATGAAGATGTATTATGATTATAATATACTATTATCTGAATTTGGCCAAAAATTTGCATTTAAATACTCATAAACTCTTAGTTCAACTCCTCTATAAACATATGTTCAAAGCATAAGAAATATCTGGTTTAGTAGATAGCATCACATGCATAAGTGATCCAATATTCGATGCATATGGAATACAGTTGCTTTTTTTTTACCTCTCTCTTCCTTTGTCTTTAGATACATAATTTGTGAGAAAGAAATCTCATGTAACATATTTAATAATCCATTCTTAGAATTCTTCATATTAAACATCTTTATTACTTTATATATTTATATGAATGGGATAAGCCAAGCAACCTCTTTAATCTATATATTTTTATTTGTAGAATATAGATTATTTTTCCCATATGTTTTGTGTAGAAGTTCTTGGATAATTAAATTTTTACATATTAGGGCATTGGTATATTGTTTTTAATTAGCAATATGTCATCCATATATATTAATAGGAAGACAATTGCATTTCTGCTAATCTTCTTGTAGACTATGGTTTATCCATTTTTTTTAATAAAATTAAACTCCTTGTTTGTCTTATCAAAATGAATGATCCAACTCTTTTACACTTAAGTCTATAAATATAACCTTGCAACATGTATACTTGATTAGGAAACTTCTTATGTTCAAAACTTTCAGGTTGTGTTAGATGCACATCCTCAATGAAATTTCTATTTAGAAATGTTATTTTGACATCTATTTTTCATATTTAATAATCATGATATGCAACCATAGCTACTGAGATCCTTATGAACTTAAGTATAACTATTAGTGAAAAGTTTTCACCAAAACCAACTCTTTATTTTTGCTCTATAACCTTCAACCATTGGTTTTGCTTTATATGTGTGTATGTTATCATCCTTATAAGTTAATTCTCTTAAAATTTTCACTTTCATCTAATAGGTATAATATCATCGGGAGCATACACCAAAGTTCGTACTTGGTTAATGTATATGGATTCTATTTCAAATCCTATGACTTTATATAATTTTAAAGGATCAATTTCAGATATTGCTTCTTAAAAATAGTAGGCCTATCATCCATTACTGACATATTGCCTTTCCCTTTTTTAATATATAGATCTTACCTAGTGGAAGAATGACGTATCCTACTAATGTGTTCCAGAAATGTGTATCTTAAACCTTTGGTTGTATGTCAACTTGAGATTCCTGTTCTAGCTAGATGTGAATTTGTGATTTTTGAACTTTTTTCTTTATTTTTATTTTCCATTTTGGGAACTTATCTAATAGAAAAGGATCTCATGATCCTAAATTGATTCTAAGTTCTACTTCATTCTTACTTTTTTCTCTGAGAAACTCTCATTACGCTTTATAAGAATATTTTTTTAAGAATGTAACATTTGAGATAAAAACCTCTTGCTCAAGAGGATGGCAAATTTGATATCTAACACTCTCTTTTAGATACTCCATAAATTTGCATTTATCTGATTTAGCTTGAAATTTCGAATGTTTCATGCTTCATATAAGAATAACATCCCCAAATCTTTAGCTATAATAAGTTTGGTCTACTACATTCCACATCTCATATGAAGTATTGTCAACTAATTTAAATAGGATTCTATTAAGAAGGTAAGTCGTTGTTTTAAGGACATATCCCCAAAAGTAGATAGGAAGAAATATATGACTCATTATGAAATGGATCATATATAATAAAGTATGATTTCTCATCTAAAACACTTTATTATGTTATAAAGTCCTAGATGGAGTCCATTATGAGAGAATTTCAATCTCTTTTAAGTATTAAAAAACTCATGGTCTAATTATTCGCTAACTCGATTAGATTTAAGTTTCTTAATACTCTTATCAATTTCTTTCTTAACCTCAAGTATAAATTCTTCGAACTTTTTAAATGATTTAGAATTTTGTTTCATTAAATAAGCATAACCATGCAATGATTATTTGTGAATATAATGAAATATAAGTACCTACCTCTAGTCTGTGTTGACATAGTCCATACACTTTTAAATGTATAAACTCTAGTAACTTACTGACACACACTTCCTTTCCAATAAAGGGTAGTTTGATCATCTTATCTAACAAACAAGATTCAAAAGTTTAATAAGATTCATAATATAAAAGATAAAAAAAATCTTTTTTATCTAACTTCGTGATTATAGTTCTATTGATATGACCTAACTTATAATGTCACAAATAAGGTTTATTTTATTCACTTAATTTTCTTTCTTACTATTTATGTAAAAGGTTTGCCTTTTACGACCAAAAATATACAAACTATTTATAAGTATCCATAATAAACATCACTTTTATTAAAAAAAGTTATTATTAATAATAAATAAAAATTCATTGAATTTTAAATAAGAAATGGAGATAATTTTCTTATAATGAATGGAACATAATAACAATTATATAGTTCCAGTACAATTCTAAAAGGCAAACATAAACTATAAGTTTTATATCTAATGCAATAACTCTTATTCCATAGTGAACTTGCAAGTCCACTTTGCTTCTCCTTAACCATCTACTCGTTATTAACATCTTCATATTGTTACAAATATAAAAACTACATCCATCATCTAATACCCAAGAATATGGAATAGAATTAAAAATATAGGTCTTAATCATAAACATATCTAAAGATGGAGCTATCTTAAATTTCTTACCACTAAGTTAGTAAGATAAGCTTTGTATTTCTTCATCCAATATCTATCAATTTGAAAATGAAAATATATATTTCTTCTTATTATTGTTATTCTTTTTTACACCATCTTTTAACTTTGCTATTTTAGCATAAGCCTTTTGTTTGTTGATCTTATTCTTCTTATAACCCTTTTTCTTACTCTTAAAAGAATCCATAAGAACATAAATAGGTTCCTTCTTAAGGATCCCTCTATAATCTTGAGTATATTTTAGTAGCTCAAGCAATGACACATCCTTTTGATTTATATGGAAGTTCATAATGAATTGTGAAAAGCTTAGAGTAAAAGATTGAAACACCAAATCAAACCTTAACTTATAGTCTATGACAAAAATTAATTGGCCTAATTTTTCAATATAGCTAATCATCTTCAATATATGTAACTCCACTGAAGGTCTACATGGTTAAAGGTATTATGTTTACCCTCAATTCACACTCCTCAATCCTTACCACACAATCTTTAACACTTTGTAACACTCAATGCTTTCCCCAATAAGAAAGTCAACAACTAGCACTTCAAGCAAATTATCCAAATTATAATAAGTAATTGAAACCAAATCACAAATAATAAATGAATGGGTGGCACTTGAATCAATCAATGCATTAGCAAGTTACCCAAAATTGTGAACCATGCTAGTGATCACGTCTGATGAAGTTGTAGCCTCCTAATGAGCCATGAAAAATGCCATAGGCTGAATAGGTGTTTTGTCAACCAAAGCTCCTGTAATGGACAGATTATATAGATCAACATCTGTAATTCTCGCAACAATAACACCTCTAATGGTCCCTCTCTTAGCACCATAACTCGTTACATTCAGTGTCCCTTGGTCTTCTCCCACTCGAGCCCTTTTAGGACACATTGTTTTAATATGCCTAGCCTCTTTACACTCATAACATATCACTCCTCAGGTACTCCATCTTTCCTCACGAGTCTTAAAACAATCTTTTCTTAAGTGTCTTGTCTCCACACACTTATCGCACTCCTCTCTATGAACCTTAACACACATAATACACTTAAAAGCTCTATTACGCCTTAAGAATTGTACCACAATACTTTGGCTCATTTTGGAACTTTCCTTCATCACGGTCTATTCTTTATACTCCAAAAGTTCACCACCATGGCTATCGTATAGGGACTTTTTGGGTGCAATAAAATTAGAATGAATTTGTCAAGGTCATCGAGTGACAGTCAATCTTAAGTCGCAAAGCTCAACTTAATCTCCTTTTCATGATCGTCAACCAACAATTATGTTTGTTTTTGGATGCCTAACGTCATTCCTATTTAAGTGTTTCACTCCACTATCACATCACAATTATTTTGCCCAAATAATCAAAAGGGGAAAATAAGAGAGTTATGGCAAAGCCAAACTTTTATTGATCAAATCTCAAAAATATAATATGAAGGAACCTGAGTTTCTTCCAACTTGAAGAAATATACAAGAGAACCATTCAAAAGAACTCTTAAATTAAAGCTCTCACAGACTTTATACCAAACTTCTTAACTCTCTTACAGATGATTGAATGTAAAATGTTTCTCACAAATAAACTACAAAGGATGCCTTTATATAGGCTTATAAAAACTTAGGGAACAAGTAAGCTAAAACTATCCACCTTCTAAAGTTATCCACTTTAGACTACTAACTCCACTTTCGCACATAGGACAAGCGTGTGAAAGATGCTTATCCATTTCCATATCATTCAACCCACTTTCTTACTACTTGAAGAAATGCTCCTACTTTGTAAGGTAATGTTTCCACTTTCTTAGGTTGCTACTTATGTTCTTGCCATGTGTCATCACATAATCACTTATTAAAGACAAATGCCTTAATGAGCCTTCTATTTAGCCACCTTGAGCCATCTTTCTGCATGTCCAATCCAAACATGTCTATGGTGCAATCTTATTGCGCTAGGACCTAAGTTAGGTAAAGTTCGAGGTATTGTATAACAAACATTGCATGTTTATATACCTTTTGACTTTCTTGGTAAAGTTAAGTACCCTTTTACACCCTTAGAATTAACACGACTTAGTTGTCTTATCGTCTTTGATGTCACTACTCCTTCATGTAAAGTCATCATCCTAGATAGCCATGCATCTGCTACTCCATATAGTATGCCATACACATTAAATGCCTTTTGTGCATATGTCTGCTCCAATATGGTAAAAGCCTTCTCGGTGGCCTTGAATCATTGATTTACCTCTCCTGGGTCAACTGATCTATGGAAGTCACAAGAATCACACTTCTTAGTGTGCTCAATAATGGGCCCCAACTTGTGTTAAAAAGACCAGGCATTTAAAGCTATTATGAGAGCTTTTATAAATGCTTGAGGTCCATGTGTAAAACTAGCTACATCAGAGGGGGTTAGTGGATTTATGACTTCCTATGCTCAACACCAACACAAGTATCCTCAACTTAAGTCTTGGAGTGCTCACTCCCTATATCTGGGTCACCAATAAACATCGATCAACTTATCTAATCCCCTCTCAACCTTAGCAGCCGACCAACTCTTCTCTTTAGAGGCATCCTATCAACATAACAATCCCACAATTATTATTCAATTTAACAAATTCTACTAAAGCTATGCTTTAATACCAAAAGATCATGGCCTACCTAAATAGGGCTTGTGATAGATTATGTAGTGCTAACCCAAAACTAGGCTTGTGATAGATTATGTAGTGCTAACCCAAAACTAGGTACCAGGCTAACCGTAATATCTTATAAATTCAAAATTAGTAACATGATAATAATTTAGACTACAAAAATAAACCATCTAAACCTTCAAAAATACATTGATAACAAAGCCATCAAGTACTCAAACAAGGAGAATAAAAACAAGGACATATAACACAATTGATATTTAGTTAGCTTCTCTTTCACTGATGATGCTTTTGTTGACTAGTAGACTCGACAACTTCCTTTCCTTTATTCTTTTCCTTTATCTTGGGGGTTGGGGGAGGAGAGAAAAAGGAAAATGTGAGTATTACACTCAGTGAAGGAAAACATTTTTACCTATGATTGTTCATGCATTGGGAATTCATTTTCATTTTTAAAACTAATTTGGTAGTAAGTTCACTACCTATGTTCACATACAACCATGCCTAATAAGGTATCTATAATACTCTAACATAAGCACCACACACATCATGACATAAGTTCAATAGTTAAATTTCACATCAAGGTGCAAGTAACATCCATTAATGATTCAAACATCATTTCATTCCCGAAGGCATAAGCTTATCATTCACATTTTACATCAACAACTCAAACAACCCTCCTATACTTGGATCATGCATCACTATAATAGTTAAGAATCACATCATTATTTCATTCTCATCATACATACTATTTCTCTTGTTTAAGTTTATTTCCATTTGGTATTTAACACAGGCATCATACCTCACATAGGTTTATTGCCTAAGCCACCTCACTTAGGTCTATTGCCTAAACCACCTTACTTAGGTATAATATAAGGAAATATAAGGAAATTTGCTTAAGTTAATGACCATGAATAACATGTATCAATGGAAGTTTTGGGAAGTTAGTGACCAAATTGAAAGCTAACAATACTTGTTTATAATCCATTCCATGCAATGTTTTCTACCACGATCACATCACGATACAATCTTGAAACACTCTCTCATACCTTGAATCACCATTCAAGACCATTTTACTCATCCTTTGGATCTCCTATGCATGTGACCCATTAGGTTCCCGGTTATGTTGACCACTTGAATTAGCACTTAATTCAAGTAAGTTAAGAGCGGTATCTAGCAATACGTCATGACCTCCAATTGACCGGAAAGTCAGTGGTTTGACTATAAACCCTTCCATATGTAATATTGCTATGCAATTTGTCCTTTCACTATTTATACCCCATTTGATTTAAAGTATGGTCAAAGTGTCAACTCCTACTAGACTGACTACATCACATCTCGTTTAAGTGATATTAGATCTTGTCCTAAGGATCTCATTACTCTTTGTATCATTAAAGACTCTCTTCATGATATACATCTACTCTAGTCAGAGACTCCCAAATGATGACCTCGATAAGAGGCCGTGGGTATCATCTCCTCCTATCAGGAGTGGTGAATCCTTTATTGGCTACTCAATTACCTCTACATACCTCAAGTTGTACCTAATCACCACCCTATAAGTAACCCCTGAAAGGCACTAATGAATTGAGTCAAAGCACAAGATCAGTTTCCGAGATATCTTTGAACATCTCAAGTCAAAAGATATTTGCACCATTACTATAATGAGACTATCATTGACAGTGGAATAGAATATCCATATGATTGTCTCACAGTAGGTCAATCCAATGTGCTTACTACCCTTAATAAGCATCCATATGTTAACTCTAAATAACTCATGTCTACCTCTTATGTGATTTAGTGCTTAATCCAATCAAGGAGTATAACATGTACTAGTCTATATGGATTAATGATATCCCATCTCATTAATCCTATGACTAGGAAAAGTTTAGATACTAATAAAATTACACATGATAGGAATCTCATTATCATTATCTCATCATGATTTCCTCCATATTATGTTTTATATCAAGGACTTCATTAAATCAATTTAAGATTAACATCAAATCCATAAATGTATGAACATTGAAATAATGAAAAATGTCTGTATTAATCATAAAATGATTTGTACAATAAGTGATAAAGGTGATTGCCTTTAGAGCACTTCTCTAACATGATAAGCTAGAGTCAAATATTATAAATAAGAGATAAGCAGTGACTGAGATTTATCAATATATTTAAAATCTAGCTAAACAAATTATTTCAACTAGAATTTGGTTGAATTTATATTTATGAGCACTATAGAAAAAAACTAGTTAGTTTATTACTTAATTGATTACTTGTTGAATCGTAACTTAGGATTAAATTATAGGTCATTTGCTTTCATTTGGTTTCTTATAGTTGTCTTTAATTTTTAGTCTCCTTCTCTGAACATACTTTAACATTTCCAGGGACTCTTCATATTTGCTATAATATTGGACCAATATTCAGTCTCCATCACCAATTAAACTTCATCCTTTTTAGATACTCTCTAATTTTTGTTAAATCTTTCTATTGTTTCTTCTATTTATTGATTTGATTTATTATGCTGATAGATCACAATCTAACCCTTCTTTTGTTTCTTTTATTAATAGAGACAGAAGACGTAAGAATCTTCAAAGACAAAAGGGTATTTTTCAACTTCTTTCTTTTTATTTAATCTTTCTTCTTTGGTTCAATATTATAAGATTTTATGACTTATTTAGTTTTTTCTTAATTTTTGAATCTATTTCATTTTAAGGGTCTATTGTTGAGGTTTATTGAGTTGTGAATTATTTTAGTTTCCTTGATATTACTCCTCACAAAGAAATACTTACTAGTATTGAGTTTTATGTAGTTATACCATGAATTTGGTTTTATTCTTTATTGATAAGAAATTGCCAGGTTAGCTTTTTGCTTTGGTTCTCTCGTTTACTTTAGAAATCCTAAAGTTTCCAATGTATAGCCCATTAAAATCCATTTGCACAGTTTCTTTGTCTAACCAAATCTAATGTTTCATTATGGATTGGGTGACAGCTATAATGTAATTGCCAATTTAGATAAAAACAATGCATTTTTTGGGTGCTTTTTCTTGAAATTGTTTAGTATAAATGGGGAATCATGGAGCATAAGTGAATAAGTGATAAGAAGATTCAAGCTTGGATTATATTTTTGGTTGACTGCATATAGATATATGCTCAGGCCGAAGACAACTTTGATAATATTTGCCATAGGTATATTCTAAAATCTCTATTTAATTAATTCATTATTTCACTTATTTACATAAGTTAATTGCACAAAGGTTGGTGCTAGAATGAAATGCCATGGTATTTAGAAATTAATAATACCACCTATTACTTTGTTTTTTGTATGTCTTATTTTCATGAGATGTAGTTCCTAGTTGTTAGGAGAATATGTTAGATGATACATCACATTGAGGTTGATATGTTGGCCTTTGTATAGTTTATCATATTTAAAGAAGAATAATCAAATGTTCAATACTTGTGATTTTCATTCTGGTTTATGATAAACCTTACAAAGTAGAAATTAATTAGCTAATAAGATGATATTAAATTTCATAATTTAGAGGATGGTGCTTAAAAAGAACGTGATATTTGATATTAATTCTTGTTTTAGTCAATTCAACTTCATATTACATAAATTTCTTTATTTTATATTCTTATTTCATATTTATATCTTTAATTCAAAAAAATAAATAAAGAAAGTTTTGTTTATTTTCGAGAGATATTTTAGATAGCATTAAGACAAAAAAAGGGGGTAAATTGTAGTGTGAAGTTTCATGTATATCCATGCATTTTATGTTAATTTTAAACTTAATTTTTAATTTTATTTTTAGGAAATTTCAAATGTAAGTTTCAGAACCTTTATGTTTCATTTCAAATTTTTAATTCAAGGATGCATTTTTCTTAAGCCTAATTGCATACTTTACTTCATTTAGTCAATATCGTTTTATATTTTATTTTGGCCTAAATGTGTTTTAGGTCACACGTAACTTTACTATCTCTACATGATATTTAGAAAAACACAAGAATCTGAGTTCAAAATTATGTACCAATCCGATGTTATATTCCCCTAGTTTTGTATTCAAAATGATCAGTGATCGAGTGACAAGTTTTACAATTTCTTATCCCTGAATATACTACAAATGCACGGGTCATGAGTTTAGTATATGAGGTGTTGATCTCTCAAGGAGTTAGTGAACTAATCGAAATCTAAGTTATCTAAGACACAAAGGATAATTAAAATGAAAAGAAAAACTAAACAGAAAAGTAAATAAGCAAATATGGATTGATGGAAAATGAAATTGTAAAATTAACACAAAGAAATTAAAATTGAGAACTACCAATGAACAATAAAAAATCACACAAGGAAGATTAACCGATTATGAGAAGGAGGATTTATCCTATCATTAAATGCTAACCCTGAGTTAATTTGGTCAAAGGGTGGATTGCTCTTGTAAAATCTCGTTTCCATACTAAGAGTTAGAACCCTAGATTTCAGTAATTGTGAAAATATCAATAAGAAATTAGGAAAAAGCATTTCATGCTCATGCATAATGTTAGCATACACACATGTGAATTCGATTATTGCACACATTACAATGAACTGTACATGTATTCACTAACATGTTCTGGGTATAATTGAATTGTAAATGTGACTATATTGAGAATTGTGGTTTATTTGTGCTGAATATTTGATTTGGAGAGTATATTTATTGACTTAGAATTGTTGGTGAAACATGTGAATTTTTTAAAATTTAAGGGTATTTCTGGACTTAAAAAATGCCAAGTGGCAAGTAAATTAATAAATGAAAATAGAAATAAGAGTCAAATGACATTGAAAAATTTTATAGATGACTATAGAATTCGTGAGAAAATGTCTTTGAAAAATTAGAGACAATTAGAGTAAAATTTGGAGTTGATTGAACTAGTTAAATGAGAACTAGTTTAAAGCCTTAGGAATTGGACAAATGGGCAAATGAGAAGTGTCACTTGCCAAGCCAAGTTTTAAAGCCACATTTTTTTAAACTTGAAAGACCAAGTTACTATTTTGTCTTGTCTTAAAATATCTTCTTCGTGGCTATCTTCTTGAAGCTTCTTCTTCTCATGGATTTTCTCACCAAAACTTCATCAACATTATACCTTGCTTTCATTTATCCATTACTACTCCCACTTTATTATCTCTTTCTTTTGCCACAAGAAAACCTTACCCAATCCACCTTCAAGATGATGTACGTGGGTTGCATAAGAAGTTAGGGCTTTTTGATGTTTTGAAGAATTTGGAGTTTTAGCAAGTAAGTATTATGTTAAATCCTTATGAGTTGTTAGTATATGAGATAAATATGGCAATCACTTAACATTGCATGATCATGAGAAAAATGGTCATTTTCATGTACATTGCGGATATATGGATGTCTTATTTGTGTGATTTGATGATCAATATGTCTTAAGATGGTGTTGAAATGATTTTTGAGTTTGAAAGATCAATGAAAATGTGTATGAAAAGATTGCAGAAAAATTCAAGAAAAGTATATATATATATATATATATATATATACTTTATTTTCACTGTGTATAGGTGAATTCTTTGGGTGTTTTAGAGATATGTGTTAAAATGAGTTTAGAGTTAAGAAAATGGTGTAAGGTGATGTTGTGATATGAGAAAGAATGATAAAAAGGATAGTTAAAGAAGATAATGGAGAATGTGCAGAAAATGAAAAATGCAGAAAAAATGAAGAAGTGCAGAAACTAGGATGAACATTCGTATATGAATGCTCTGTTTTTGATGTTTATGAGTAATAATAGATTCTGATTTGTTTGTGAATGATAATGAGCTGAGAATGAAGAGGAAATGAGGTATAAAAGATGATTTATGCATAAGATATGTTAGATGTGTAAGAGTTAAAAACTGGAAAAAGTGAAAGAACAATTTCTAGAGTATGATAGCTGTAATGTTCCCACTGAACATGCATCTTTATTTTAGCTATATCATCCAAATGTGATAATTTTAAGTTTAGATTAAACTAAAGACATGTGGCTATATTTCTCATGAAGGAATCGATTTCAAATTCTTTCTCTAAGAGTTTCAAATTTTGGCTTGAAGTCGAGTATTGTGTATTGTCATGGTTTGGGAATAGTTTGTAGTATTTTGAGTATAAGTTTTAGAATAATAAACCAAATTATATGAAATTTGTTTCATTATAAACTTAAGACATAAATGAACAATTGTTTAGAAATTTTTTTTGCCTAAATCCTTCGTTTTCCTTGTCATAATGACCATTTAAAAGTGACCCAAAAGTTTGTTTTGGGAAGAGCTGGAAGAAGTTGGAATATCACGATCGTGACTCTAATAGGTCATGAAGGGGTTGCAAGATTGTGCAAAAGTACGATCGTGACAATTGAGGATCAATTGGAATTGCACGATCATGCACAAGCATGATCATTCCCAGTGAAGGTGCAGTGAAAGTGGACAGTTTTGAACATCGCTTACTCTTTTGGCCATAACTTCCTCTTCCAATCTCCAAATAACTTAATTTTTGAACCAACAGACTCGTAACACATTGTTCTTCATCTCTATGTCCATATGAAATCATTTCTAGGAGATTGATTGATGAATTTGGGACGAAATTTATTAGGAGTTATGGAATTTCTTAACTGGAGTATTTTCACTGAATATGATTCAGTATTTTAGCCATAACTTATTCTGTATTTATCTAAATGGAATGATTCTTAGTTTAGAGTAAAGTAAATATAGAAGGATAAAAATTTTCTGAAGCAATTAAATTTTAATTTTGTCTCTAGGATTCCAGAATCTGAATTGAAGTTGAATACAATGTACTGTTTTAGTTTAAGAATAGTCTAAAATATTTAGAGTGTAACGTTCGGAATACTGAATCAAATTGTATAATCTTAGTATCATTAGAAACTTACGAAATAGGAGAAAAACCTTATAGAAGGTAGTATTACCAAAATACTCCATTTTTCTTGTCAAAATGTTCATGAAAAATTGACCTAAAGGTTCGGAATTTTGGAGATATTATAAGATGAAATGAGAGTTTGGATCTTGTATGATCATATAATGTTAGAATAACATTAGTAAATGAATTGTTGATCTCAAAGTATTAAAGGCATGAATATAATGGGAATGAAATATGTTCATATGATTGTAGTTGTGATTCAAAGGAGATGAGTAATGGGTATTAAGTAAAAGTGAATAGGAATTTGATATTATGAGAATAAATAGTGCTAAAAATGAGAATGTGCTTAAGTTGTGAAATTTGATAATATACTTGGAATTGCCATTTAGCATGCATTGTACATATTCCAAATACACAATTTTGGATAAATGAATGCTTATAATTGTGCTAAGTTATTAATGTGTGTGTGCAATGTGTGTATTGCGTAATATTGATGTGCTGGATAAATGTCCGCATCACGACGTTTCCAAATCATGAAACTAATGCTAATTTAGAGCGTACTGTGAGTTGACCTACATGGTCTTACTTGTGTGATTGTTTTGTTTATGTATTACGGATTGAATGATTATGAAATGTGAATGTGATTGTTCTGATTTCGGACATTGAATGTCCTAGGAGTTTGATACATGTGAAAATCCTTGAATATGAATTGGACTGAATAAGTGATTCTCAACTTTAATGTTGAATGTCGGACTAAGGTCCGATGACAAATGTGAATGAGAATGTGACAACGAATATGATTCTGTGATATTAAGCATTTTCAATTGACTGAATAAACGTCATAAGTGTTTGAATGATTGAAATGATTATAAATAAAAAGATGTGAATTTTGTGTTTATAAGGGTTGATATGTATTATGTGATTCAGTGAGACATCGAGGATGGTCACTTACTGAGTTTACAATACTCACCCAAAACTTGCAATATTTTCAGGCTCATAAGAGTTACCTAATTAGGTAAACGGGAGTATAGCCGCTACATTCAAATAAGAGATAGAGGTCGGGATCAGTTTGTGTCTGCATAGAATTTTCCATTAATTTTTGTATTAAAGAATGTATTCCGAAATTATTGTATAATGTGTATGAGAATGCATTTATATTGTAATGACATCATGATTGTAAGTGTTTTGTATCTGTAATGGGCCCTAGTGATTAATGAAATTATGATGATTTGAAAAATGTTGGTAACACTTGTGAATGGAAATGTTTAAGAAAAAAATGAGGCCGATTTGATTATTGTCTTCGCATATGCATATGACATATTTGAAAAAAAATTTTACTGACTTTTGAGTATTTGACTGTTCTAGTATGCCGCCCTTGTGGGGTACATACTCGGACATTACTCAGGATATCAGATACTTGTCTTGCAAGAGTGGGGTGCTACAACTCTCTCTCGAGTTATAATCATTAAACTGTAAATCATAAACCATATTGAATTATGGAATTGTCAATCTCTCAATTAACAAAAGCCTACACTTCTAATTAGATCTTCAGCCCTCTAATAGACTATTGGGTCCTCACACGAGATCTTCACATAAATTATCAATTTTTTGCATGATCTATTAGATTTTTTAACTCTCATTTTCCAATCTAATCGTTTTGCTATCGATTGACTATCTCGATTTGTTATTGATGCATACAAATACAACAAATAATCACAGTACCTAATGTATTAACATCAAAAGAAATCACATTAGCATTGATTCAGGAACAAATCCCTAAAGGAGTTTAGAACATCATCCCAGATCTATCACTATCAAATCTATCTCATACCTTCAAAAGAAAGAATAACAAAGATGAATAGAAAATGTGTATTGGAAGGGGTCGGGATGGACTGGGAAGACAATAACAACAATAGCCCTTCTTCTTCCCTCTTCCTCTCTCCTCTTCTCTCCTCTTTTTCTCCTCCCTTGTATCTTTCTCAATGTTGCAAAATAGAGACTCCCTTATAGTGTTTCTTCTCTTCTCTTTCATAGTCTTTTCTGTTTAGGGTAAAAAATAGGTTTTACCAAAAGTTCAAAATATCACTCGAAAAGTTGAGATTAGAAGCTGGTTTGCATATACTATCGTGTAGTCCACGATCGTGGCCTGATGAAAGGGTTTTTGTCACGATCATTGCCTTGGGTCCTCCGTTGAGCTTCCTCCAAATCTTCTGCATTCTTCGATATCTGATCTCAAAATTTAACAAACACATTAAGGCATCTTAAAAATACAAAATTAAAGCTCAATAGTATGCTTTAACCCACATAACACTCAAAATGCAAATATCTAACCATCTAATGCAATTTTAAACCTAAATATGCATGAATCAATTAACTTACAACTAAAAACATACTAAAATGCCTATTAAAATATCATACAACCTACAACTATCAACATCTCCACAGTTGAAATTTTGCTTGTCCTCAAGTAAGAATGAAACAAACAAAATACAAACGCACCAAATAACAACTCTCACACACATATTCAATAATGGTAAAATGGCATTGAACTTTCATGAAACAAATTTAACTACACGTATAATCCTTCAAGTTATTCTATCATATTAACTTATGAAATCTGTGTATAAATACTTCGGACTAAATATACATGCTAATTAAGACTTAATGTCAAATTCATTCACTCATATCACTTACACACACACATTGATAATTTGTTAGTCAATCAAAATTGTAACTATCCTTAAGTAGCTTTTCATAAGAAGCCATGCTATTTAAAAAGATCGGTAGGATTTATTAAATAACACACTATTTTTGTTAATTTTCATTAACATAAACATAGCCTTTTGACGTGAAGGCAAACATTTATGATAAATGTTCCCTGGTTACTCAACTAGGTCATGTTTTTATTAAGCAGCTTGGTTAGAATGTCATTATATCTTTTTGACGTAAAGGTAAATATTTGTGATGAATGTTGTAGCACCCCACTCTTATAGGACACATAACCAAGATTCTGGAGGAATATCTGAGTACGTACCCCACAAGGGTGGCATACTAGAGCATTTACGACACTAACTTAATCATGGCATCATCATTTATACATAAGTGTCACAATATTTAAAAACCTAAAATTCATCATTTCATTTCTTAAAAAATATATACGTTGTAGCTTTACAACACCACCCATATTCGTACAATAACAAAAACGAATTAGGGTTTACATCTCTATATACCTAACATGCTACATACATGAGGAATTATACAAAACTTTTATCTAGATTCTTCAGTCTTAGCTGACTGACCTTTGAGTCGTGTCTTATCCAAAATCAATGCTAGTTCTCTTCTAAATTGACTTAAAAGCTATATTGTTACTCCCAAACCTAAAATGTCAAAGTTGCAATTTTGGTGAGTTTTGTGAACTCAGTGAATTAACCATCCTCGGTGATTCACTCAAATCATATAACACATACAATCACATAATTGACATCATTTCGTTTATCATCATATAGCATCACATAACACTTTGTTCACAATTTTCACATTCTCATTCAACACAATTCAATAATATATTTTAATCATTCAAAAATACATATTAAATGTATATGCAATGCTCATGAGACTCACTTTCATTTATTACTTTGTTGTGACCGAGTGCCTTTTTACTGGCCTATATCTTTTGTGGATACTGGGCTTGTTTAGGTATTGTCCTATATCCCTTAATAAATACCGCGTACAATTACAACTGAGCCAGAGGCTCTTATCACATTATGAGCTTCAAGCTCTTTTCTTTCATGCATTCATGTAATGAAATGCATCACATTCACATATTTTCAATCAGTCACTTGATTTTATTTTTCTTTTCATTCACATACACATTTCTCATCGGATCTTAGTCCGACATTCAACAAAAATATTGAGTACACTTATTTTAGTCAGATTGATATACAAGGAGCACTGTCAATATCTCATTCATGCATCAAATGCCTCGGACATTCAATGTCTAGAATCAACACGTTCACATTCACATAATAATTTAATACAGAATTTAAAACAACCGATTTATTAAGTGAGACCATCCAGGTTACTCACAGTTTGCTCTAGATAGCTATAGGCTTAAAGTCCCGACAATGTCTGGATGTTGTCACTATAATTACTCTTCCATATCATGCAACACACATTTACACATATCACAACTTTGCACAATTATATAAGTACTCATTTATACACACATGTATATATGGATTATGTACAATGCATGCTCAATGATAATCCCGCGTACATTTCCTTAATACGCATCTTATAACCAATTAACACCAGATTTAAATCATTACTTAATACCTAATACACGTTCCTTACTTTAATCACTTAATTCATCATCAACTAGGCTCATTCAAGATCACCTTCAAGCCTAAATACCTCATAGGAAAACATTAATAAATCAAGAATATATATATATATATATATATATGATTTTGGGACAAAAGGCATAACTTTTTTTGTAAATGTCAGATTAATTTCATTCTAGAATGCTTTCGAAGAGGACTTCAGGTTCTATAGCTTCCATGAAGACCCCATAGAAAGATTTTGCCTTCTAAAGGGTCAAAAATTGCACATTCATGTAAATGTCCCGAGAATGTCAACTGCCCAGTGGACATACGTCCCTCTAAATGGACATGAACGGAGATGGGAAGCCAGAATTTCCAAGAAGCTCTGCCTGGTGGACCTAAAGTCCGCTTAACGGATATATGAGAAGCATATCTCACTTAACAACATTTCCCACAATTTCTACACATATACTCACATCATTTTACACCAAATTCTCCAATATTCACATTCATTTATGCAACTTCATTACATGCTACTTCAACTACCATATTAGTT
>JANSVA010434742.1:0-18577 GCA_025504915.1 Erythroxylum reticulatum | reverse complement strand
ATAATAATAATAATAATCCATACAAAATTTATAATAATAATATTAATATTAATAACAAAAGGTTGTCTACACAAAATAGGAAGGATAATAACTTTTGTCCAGCAATGTGCTCGCAACATTGGAGACAAGGGGCAAAAATTTTTGTCCTTCCTTTTTCAAAGGAACAAAAATTTTTGTCTCTGTCATCCGGAAACGAACAACAAAAATTTGAGGACAGCAACTAAATATAGGGGAGAGACAAAAAAATTTTATTTTGTCTTCTGTCTCCACTAACAGGGAAAGCAACCATACACTGTCTTATTATGTTCCAATTCTGTTTCATTTCATCTTAGCCATATATTTATGTAAGACCTATATAAATATATGACTAAGATAAAGAGCAGCAGAGTTTTAAGATAGGGGAGAGGATGTGGAGGGGTCGAAAAAGCCTTTACCAGTTGCACAATTCTTTTTAGTACATGTAATCGGATAACTTTATACATTGATGGTATAAAAATTAAAAAACTTGTATTTTTCTTACCACCACACAACTTTTTCTATTAAAACCTCACGCTTGAACTTAGTATTCAAACTCTCTGAGTTCAGTTTCAAATTAAAAAAACCAATTATGATATTCAAACTTGATCTTGTTAAAAATCAAATTAGACCAACTAATTATAAGAAATCGGATCAAACCCATCAAGTTTCTGTTTGTGATGCAAAGAACTCATAATCATAATTCTACATTTTTAATTTATATTGTGTTTTTTATTAACTTCAAAATTCTAGGATAATGTCATTATTAAGAAATATGTCATTCAGAATTTACAAAGTAGACTAGACTTGATATGTAGCCTCAGCTTTTACAATATCAAACCAACAGATGAATCAAACTCAGAACTTTTAACGAGCAAAGTTCCTCGTTAGTTACATGACTTGTCCCAAAATCTCGTTCACACGCCGGAGACAGCAAAATACAAAGCTTGACTAATACACATGGAATGGTGGAAGCTGCCCCTTTCTGAGAAAAGAGAGAACATATTCAGCAGTATCGATAAGGTCATTGATGTTGTGAAGCGATCTTTCCTCGGCAGCCATTATGAAGATGCCGCGAACCTCAGCTTTCTTAGCCATTCTTGCTGCATAATTAAGAGGCAAATTCGGAGAGTTGAGGCCTCGGAGTAATTGGCGATATAGTGACAGAACTTTCCCTCTATTCCGTGCCAAATCTTCTGCTGTTGCCCATATTAGTCCTCCTTTTCCCATTACTGATCAGATCAAAGAATGAAATGGCAAGAACAATAAGAAGTGGAACTAAAGATTTAAACTTTCTGATTTTGAGAAGTCGCACAACTGATCAAGACTTGAGGGTTCCCACGTTTCTCTGCATCGTATATGCTCTTGAGAGCAACATTCAAAACACTAACTCTCACCATTCTTGCCGCTACACATTCGAATATTTACAAAGTCAGTAACCATAAAGATTTCATCGCAAACATTTTGAAAGGAACTCCACATTACAAACTCAATACCCAATAAAACCCATAAACAGTTACAATCTACTAAACCATTTCAGGGTCCAAGAATAAACATCAAACTTCGAACATGAAAGCGCAGATTAATTCCAATTGTGCAGTTTCACCAAACAGAGCTCTTTCAGGTACACAGACAACGACTTAACTCCAAGTGTTAACGCAAAAAGCAATTAACAACTAAGTACAGGCCATATAGAACATCCAATACACATGAAGAATCAAGACTTAAAACTAAACACGATATCTACACAACAACATAGTGACATCAGAATCCACGAAACAAGTATCCAAAACAAGAAATTACAAGAACGGATGCGAGAATTAAAACCGATCCACGAAAGTTAAATGCGAGAAGAACAAAACAAGAACTTAGATCAGCTCAAGAGACAAAACTATTTACATACGTAGAGCAGTTAGAGACCAGTAGAGGGCAGAGAGCTAGGCTTCTAAGAACATTAGAAAGTGAAACCTAGCTTATATATTTGGTTGGTACATCTTTACCAGATTGCCCTTCATTTGAGATTTTAATTTGGGCCTCATTATTTAATTTGGGCCATAGGCTTCCTTCGTAAAGACGGGCCTAATTATTTAATTGGGCCTAAATTTTATAAATTCTATATTCCCACCTAGTGGGCCTATAAATGTTCTTCAGCCCATTTTGTTAAAAAATTTTAATTAATTAACCGTGTTAAAACTTTTTATTTCACCTTTTTTATTAAGAACATCAAAAAGCTTCAAAACAAGTTTTACAATTCTTTATCAACATTAAAAAACATGTGTTTCAACTCATTCTTGAATTTGAATATTCAAACTCGATCAGGATAAAATTCAAATTAGCGAAACTAATTACGATATTCAAACTCAATCGGGTTTAAATTAAAATTAGACAAACTTTACTTACTAAGAATTTAACCCTTATATTTTACGTGAAGTTTAGTTCTTGCATTTTCAGACATGCAACTTTCTTATGAGATGATTCAATTCTTAGAAGATATCAATTGAATAACTTTCTAAGCTTAGGCATGATAAAGAAAGTTGAATCTATTTAAAATTATCGTACGAAAATCAATTTAACTAAATTCAAATATCTAAACATAACCAAGCTCGAATCCAGAACCTTGGGAGGCTTTCCTCATCAATGAAGGTGAACCAATTTGTGGAATAAACAATATTGTAGATGAACTTCAGATCTTGGAGGTTAAACCATGTTCATTGGCTCTTACTGGCACCAAACTATCTCAGCATCAGCAAAACAAAAGATAGGCTGTGTCAAGCACATTACTTGTACTGACAAAAAAGAGGTCAACAACCCCAAATGGAAGAGATATTCTTTCCAAGTGGAAAAGATGGAATTCCTCAAGGAAATGAATAGCTCAGTCAACCACAATCCGCAGCTACTTGAAAGTCTCATCTATTAAATCTTATTCTTTCCTTTCTGTACATTTCATAGCTAATTTTAGTCATCTGCAATTCATTGATTATGCATGTTAGTTGAGTGAAACCTTACTGAACTAATTGAATAATAAGTATTGCGCTGTTGAAAAACTTATTTAATCAACTATAAATACTAATCAGACCAAATATGAAGCAAATATTTCAACGAGAATCACCTGAAGGAAGCTTTCGAAACGTGCACTTGAATGCTCAGGGCCTTGACCATCGTAACCAAGAGGAAGAAGCACAACAAGCCCAGTCTGACTAACCATTTTGATTCACCACTGCTCAGAAATTGATCAAATATGACTTGAACTCCATTGGCAAATTCACCAAACTGAGCTTCCCAAAGTATCAATTGATTTGGATTTTTCATCGAGCAACCCAATTCAAATCCAAGGACACCAAATTCCGAGAGGGAGCTGCATGATTGTCAATAGAGCAAGAAAATCTACCACAAAGCACCAAACTAAATGAGAGATATTCCGTGTCTTAGTCTTCTATGTTCTCAAGCATACAGGTGAGACTGCTAATGAAGATGCACATGCAAACTTCACCGAGTTAAAGACTCTCAGCATGAAAAAGGGTACTACATACCCGTTGCTAACAGTAAACATCTCCTCATTTTGATTCATGATAACATGGTCAAGAGGGCAATACTTCTCCCCTGTTTGTTGGTCATGAAGGACTGAATGTCAATCACTAGAAGTACCTCTTTTCAACATCCTGACCACTCAATCGAACATGGTTACCTTCTACCAGCAACATAGCGAGCACAAGAGCTTCACTAAGTGCCCAGTCAATTCCTTTCCCTGTTTCATTCATTTGGGCACACTGTTCATAAACCTTCTTCACAACCCTATGAGGTTTAAAGTTTTCTGGAAGACTTGTGATAGCTTTGCCCATGTTCTTCAAAATATCAGGCTTCACCCTGAATAACACCATAACAATTTAAGTATAAATCACAAAAGAAGGATTTGATGACAGCTAACTCAAAATAAAGAAGCAATTCAGCACCCAGTGTTTCGGACACAGGAAAGCTGTTCTGGTGACTTAAACGCAGACCAATGGGATGAAAGCCAATCTCTCCTTTTTGGAACATAATCTTTGGTAGCCAAAAATTTTTCATTGAGGATTGAATTGACTTTCCCCTGTATCTTGTTAATATCTTCTTGTGTCACCTGTCCAGATTCCAGAAGTTTGTTTCGGTAAACTTCAAGAGCCAAAGGATGGTTCCGGATGATCTGTTAACCCAATCATGTTAGAAATCAATAATGTTTTGACTTATCCCAAGAAAGCAATTTAAAGGCTACTTAATGAAATCAAAACACACATTTATAATAACAGAAAACACATGAAAGAATTAAAAATTTGAAAAAGAAATTAGAATTATATTTTAAGAGATCAGATAATAATTACAAATTATATTGAAGAGGAAGTGAAATACAGAAATCTAGTATAAAAATAAGAAAATCAAGCTAACCTGATACATTTTGGGCTGCGTGAAAGATGGCTCATCACTCTCATTATGCCCAAATCAATGATAACGTACCAAGTCAACTAGAACATCTGATTGAAAAGTTTGGCACCACCCAGCAGCAAGCTCACAGACATGCACAAGAGCCTCCACATTATCTCCATTTCCAGCACCAACTAAAGATCAGAGTTCGTATGGCATCAATTAACCCCAGCTTCTGAAAAGGGTCTAAGTTGATACATTGCTCAATATAAATCAATTTTTTACTAACACTTTTTCCAATAAGAACTTTAATTAATTCCAAAGTGATCTGAACTTGAGCTTGAGCTGTTACAATCTTTTCGCAACTTAAAACAATGGCAACGTAGATGGCAAACAACACAAAGCAGCACGCTGCAACAGACCATACTAACTAAAAATTGCCAAAATTTTGAAAGGAGTTTCAAACTTGGCTCAAATCAAATTTTCTTCTCCAGTCATCATTCTTAGCCTTCTTGGGAAAGCGTTCTTGAGGCTCTAATTGTACTTCGGTTCGCATCTGGTCCCAAAGATCTTGAAAATTTTCCTTAAAACTCTTTTTAAACCAGTCCTCAATTTCTGAGTACAATTCCCTTGGATTGTAATTCCATACCTCTCTCAACATGACACAACTATCAATTGATTTTATCTTCAGTTTAAGGATAAGGTTCCCTACTCGTCTTTCCCCTGCGGCTTCTCGGTCCAAAATGATAGTGGGTCGAGCCGCCATGAACTTCTTGACAGATCTTAAGCATGGCAAAATTTGGCCGTCAAGCAAAGCATAAGCAAATACTTTTACACGATCTTCCAAACCAGTTATCGGCATACTATGCAGTGGAAGATGCCAAAGATGAGGACCAAATGTTGGGACAACCCAGAAAAATACTTGGTCAGTATGACATTCATAATAAGGTTTAGGATCCTCTACAGCAGAAAAACTGCACAAAGATCTAGCATACTGAACAAGCCATTCTGGTTTTACACTTGTAGCACCATGCATGTATGGCCGCTTAGTATGCAGCAATTCATTATACACCAAAAACTCAGGCGATGAACTAGAAAGAGATGACCTACGATGGAGAAAGACAACTTCTTTAACCATGCAGGCCTGGTACCTAATTGCATTGGCTTTTCTATCCCCTTCTGATGACCCAGAATATCCTCTTACACGTTTAGCAACCCTATCAGCCCAGCCAGCACATATAGCTCTTCCTAATATCTGTTCCTCATTCAGTAAAAGAGGGTTCTTTCCGGATGAAACATTCCAAGCTAGCTCAATATCTACCACTTTTCCATGATTCCATGAAAAGTCCTGCTCAGAACTGCATTTCACATTCTGATCAAAAAGTAGATGAAGAAGCTGCTTTCTAAGCTTGGACATTTCTTCCATGGTCTTAAGGTGTAATGCATTTTCATCACAGAATTTAACCGAGTTTCCCGAAAGTTCAAAGCATTGCAAAGCATAAGCCACTGTCAGTGCATCACTGCTAGGATTAGAAAATCTTGCACGAGATCCTTTAGAGCTCTCTTTGAGCTTCTTTTTCCTTAAATATGTTTCCTTGTCTAAACATTTTTCACCATCTTGGCTGACAGATCTCCCATTATGCTCTAGGTTATTACTACTACCATCAGAATGGCTTCTTTCAAACTGCATAACAAAAGGATTAGGCAAGCTCAATGCTGCAGCTGCCGCAATAGCATAACCTAAAACCAAATTTGCTCTGGCATAATTGTTGGTCTTCCTCATAATTTGGATAACAGTAAGGAGCATTCTAGAGTGGCGGGGACTTATAGGATAATAAGCCATAGCCCTCCCCAAGGGCGTCAGTTTTCTGTTGTCATCAAGTGCCTCAAGAGTCTTCAGGCAACCCTCTGCTTCAACCAGGGCACTGGCCTCTGGCGGAGTTGGGAAAGGGAAACCTTGCACCTAGAATAAACAACATAGGAGGCAATAATTAGTAAAATTTTACAAAAACAAATTCTAAATTGTGGAAAAGGGCACAAATTGTGGAAAAAGTTAGCAGTAAGGAAGCAAATTCACCGTGTAAAAGTTTACCAGGGGCAAACAGGCATGGCTCAAGATGGTTTAGCTTTCACATTTAGTGCCATTGTAACATTTTCAGATAGTTAAAATTTTCATATAAAGAAAAAAATCTTCTACAAGGTTAGCACATGGAATTATTGTTCGCCAAGTTTACTTGCCCACATTTAGTTCCATCACTGAAAATCTAGGACATATTCCACAAGGTTAGCATATGATCTTCTAGTTTATCAAGTTCAAAAGTTCAAACTGACACCCCATGACAAATTAGCCTATAACCAACAAGATCAACAACTAAAAGTCAGATTTAACAGTAGTATGAAACAAGAACAAGAACAGAAAAAATACCTTATCAATGCTCATGGATTTCAGGATAAGGACAATGCTCTCAACAGGTACTTTACATATCTCAGGACAAGAAAAGTCAGGAAGAATGTTATTAAAGACTGCAGACGAATATAGACGATAGCAATGACCGGGCCCTGTTCTTCCAGCTCTTCCTGCACGTTGAGCAGCAGATGCCTTGCTAATCCACTGCACTTCATACGTTTCCATGCCATTGGAGGGGTTGTAGTTCTTCACCTTTTCTCTTCCAGTGTCAACCACATACTTTATACCGGGAATAGTCAAAGAGGTCTCAGCAACATTAGTAGCAACTATCACTAGCCGTTCCCCCTCATTCACCTTTTCAAACACTCGAAGTTGTGCTGCTGGAGGAAGCATGGCATAAAGTGGTAATACATGCATAGCACCAAGAGAATGAACTTTACTCTTCCCGAAATCATGAATCAGCTGCTTTGAGGAATCTTCTGGTGCTGTACTCTGCCCTTCACACTTGGAATCCTCTGATGTTTTCCCAGCCAGAGCGTCAAAAGCAGCCTTTAATGAGGTAAGATCCCCTTCTTCTCCTACAAGACCTCTAAGATTGCTGTCATTTTTTAAGGTCAACTGGTCCTCTAAATCCATATCATCTCCAGAAATTTCTAGTTCACTTTCTGTTTCTGAATTATGAGACAAATCCGATTCATTATCGCTGAAATTATGCGTATTTGCATCATAAGAACTAAATCCATTAGCTTTCAGGTCAGTAAAGTTCCCCTGAATCTCAAATGCCTCGTCAATATCCTTCATGTCAATATCCTGAAAGGAATTCATAATGTCTGCGACAACACCCCCTTTATTATCTTCAGCATGATTACCAGTGAGCTTCCTTGAAGCTTTACGTAACTTCTGGCACAAGTACTCTACTTCTCTCTGACCGGTGACAAATACAAGAATACCTCCCTGCGGTAGCCGTTTGTGGATTGACAAGACCTTTTTATAGGCTTGTCCAATGTAATCCACAATGTCCGTCCTTTTAGAGAAATGTAAAGTTACAGGAAATTGTCTCCTAGGAACTTCAATGACAGGGGGAGGACTTTGAAACAACTTTCTTCCAGAAACAAAATCCTCCACCCGTAAGGTGGCACTCATCAGAATAAGTTTAAGAGGAAAAATCATCCCTTCAGGATCTATATGTTTCCCAGAAAGAATCATCTTTTGCTGGTCCTCGTATGTCTTCTGCATGTAGCAACAGATTATGTCTAATAAGTACACATAAGAAAGCAAAAAGACCATAATATTGTCCGAAGTGTAAAATTTATTTGAAGCATTACCTGACGGAGACAAATCACACGAGAAAGCATTCCGATAAGTATGTCAGTGTTCAGACTTCTTTCATGTGCCTCATCCAAGATTATGACTGAATACCGCCTCAGTAGAATATCATTCTGTATAAAATAAAGAGTTTATTCACCCAACTAGAAATGGTTCAAAACTAGATGAAGAAACAGCGGGGAATACCAACAATAGACAATAAAGACAAGAGAAATTCCAGTATGTTGGAAAATGAAAAGGAACTTAATGCTGGATCCCATATTTAATTCAAGGCAGTACATGTCCAAACAATTTTAATTACTATACTTTCCAGAAAAACCAGTGTAGAAAATATAGGTGTCCAAGCATGGAAATAAAATCAAAGTGTTCAGTTAATCAGGAGACAATCAAGAGAAAAAATTCTTCATTATACCATCACTTCAATAATGTAGACTAAATGAAAAATATGGCATGGTTAACGTCCAAATTTCAATAAAAAGGCAAAGAAAAAACAGGGCAAATCTAGTAAAAAGGTCGAAGTTCAGTATAACACTTCATAACCAGTCCAAAAAGAAGCAAAATTTGACAACTTCGAATCACCACAAAAATACAAAATATGCGATCTTTGGCGAATACCTGAACTTCACGTAGTAAGATTCCGTCAGTCATAAATTTGATGGAACAACCATCTCCAACCTTCTTGTCATGCCTAACTTGAAATCCAACCTCTTTTCCAAGATGAAAACCAAGCTCAAAAGCTACACGCTTAGCAGTGGCAAGTACAGCTACACGACGGGGCTGAGTAACACCAATAACACCACTTCTAGATGAACACTTGTATGAACCAAAGCCTGCTTCGTAAAAGAACTGCAAGATTACACCAAAAAGATGAATTTATTAAGGATTTTACATAATAAATTTAGATTTTACATAATAAATTTAGTTAAACTCATAAAGCATCCACAACATCCACCTGAGGAACTTGAGTGGTTTTACCACATCCAGTTTCTCCACAGATAATAATAGTGGAATTTTCATTAACAGCTTCCATTATTTCCTGCTCCATCATAACTATTGGGAGATCCTTCCTTTTATTTTCCACTTCAATTGACCTTAATACGTGAACCACTGTTGGGGTCATAAGAGGTCTTCGCAAAGAAGAATCCAAAACATTCTTAGCCTGATGAGAATCTAAACAACAGCTTTCATCTGCTTTTCCCTGGTCCAAGAAATTACCCCAACCTACAATTAGCAAAAATACTACAGCATATACAAAAATTAATGATCATAGGATAAATAACATTAAGTTGACATGACTCATGAAGTCTAAGCTATTTTATGCAATAAAATGAACATACACAAATTGTAACATATTGCATACTCCAAGAGATTAATAGACTTTGAAAACTTTAAGAAACCACATTATAAAGTGTTTAAACTGAACAAATCACAAACCTTCCTTTGACATGGACCAAAACCTAATACTAACGTATATACATAGATAGAAACAGTTCTTACAATTCCAGAAATATATTCCATAATCAAAGCACACAGCCTACTGTTGACTTAAGTTTTTTCTACCATGCTTATCACACAAAGTAGGTAAATGACATATTGATATCTTGCACAGGTATTTCATCTACCTTATGCTGAAGTTTTTCAGCAGAAACTGCAGACAAAGATATTTCATTTAGACCAACTTTAACGTCACTAAGTGTGCCTTGATGACAGGTCGGTTGAACGGATACACAATTTGGCATTTCTCTTTCCACCAATGTTGACTGCATCACAGAATCTTCCCTTACTTGAGTTTCTCTCATCTCAGCTTTAGCTTCGCCACAAACATCATCCTCAATCCTTTTTGAAAGAGGGCCACCATCTAGAACATCTAAACCTGCCTTGGACATTTGTATTGCCATCCGACGCTTTTCTTTCACAGTTTCAACCTATAACGGAAGGTAATCCAATGCATAAATTAGCACCAATCAGCTCTATCAAAATACTATAAACCAAAATCCATCCACTTATACATACTCGACTAATGTTTTTTGAGGAACGCAAAAGAGAAAATGCACTCTCTGGAATCTTGAATTTTCTGAAAAATAGAAGTGCTAAGCAGTTTAGACTAACAAATAAAAACGGGGAAAAAGTCAAAACTGATAAGCAAAATGTAGGCAATACATACTCCAAGGTCTTGATGCTTTTTGATAACAAAATTTCTCTTTGCTTCTCCTCCTGCATGAATGACAACTAACCCTAAGCCCAATTATCACAAGGAGGAAACCAAAGATACAAAAAGCTGATGCAAGTAGGAACATACCTCCAATTTCTTCAACTTTCTTTTCTGGGACTTGCTCAGCTTTGGAGTTGAGATTGCTTTCATTCCATCCTATAGGTAAAGAATTCAGACAATATACTTACTATGCCAAAATAATTCA
Organism: Erythroxylum reticulatum; assembly: GCA_025504915.1. Lineage (NCBI taxonomy): Eukaryota > Viridiplantae > Streptophyta > Magnoliopsida > Malpighiales > Erythroxylaceae > Erythroxylum > Erythroxylum reticulatum. Next base: position 8,020 of record JANSVA010434742.1, on the reverse strand, counting down.
AAGACAAGTAGTAGGAATATAAACCTACTACACATACCTTATTCCCAGCTTTGTTTTTACCATTTCTCTTTGCAGGCAAGATAATAGCATTGCTATCACCTTCCAAACTGCCAAATACAAGCAACCAGATAAAAGTTTGAACCAAAGGATACTGCCTGGTCATAAATATATCAAGGTATAACTTTGACAATGTATAGGTGATGTCTATTTTCATCTAAACCATCGAAAATAGGGTAGGGTTTAGGGTTTTAGGTGAGTTATGAAAAGTACTAATACACATATACACATACACGATTATGCCAAATAAAGAAACTGGGAGTGTGAGCAGAAAGAGAAGGTTGCATTACCAGATGGTGTCAGCACGAAATTCCATTTGGGTGCGCTTCAATTTCACTCAGGAAGCTGTAATATAATGAGCAAATCTCTCACTTTACTTTACAACAGACTAATGGTCAATGGTAGAGACTAATTTGTATAAATAAATAGAACTGAGTTTCTGCATAATTCTAACTTTTAATGGTTCAATGAAAACTGAATCAAAACAACCAAAGAGCAACGAACTAATAAAGGTAAATAAATCTCAAATAACCGAAATAAATTAAGTGGGTCGGATGCCAAACCACAGAATATTTCAAAAGATGGTGTCTGGTAGAGTGAATCCTTCAAAGTTGTTAAAAACGATGGCTAGCTTGCAACAGAATGGATGACCACACCAAAAAACAGCGAGCAACTGGTCAGACTCGTTGAAGATATGAGGACACGGAGGAACTCAGAGGCGTCACACGAGAGAGACGACAACGGAGAGGCAGCGACAGGGCGCATGCAGTCCCTTGCATTAAGTACATACACCCTAAAATATACACAAATAATAATAAAATTTCTAAGCCTATTTCTTTAAACTCTATTAAATTCGAATTTATTAATATCTTTTGAGATAATTCAATTTGATTAATATTTTTAATTAAAAGAGAATTTTAGCTAAGGGTTAATGGCTTAATGCTATTATTTAAATATTTTTATTTAATCCTGTCATGTCATCTCTTCACGCTATTCACACACAACGAGTACATGCCTCCACGCATCCAAATCCAAGTACGACAATAATTAATAAAACTCAATTTCTTTATAACTTATTGAGATTATTTTAATAATTTATTACTACAATTCAGTTCAAGGAGTAACTTCAAAACGCTTTGAGGTGTCGATCCAGGTAACATCACCAAGGAGTTAAATCAACTTCAAAACGCTTCCCACGTTTCTCTGCAATGTACATGCTCTTGACAGCATCATTCAAGACACTAATTCTTACCATAAAGATTACATTGCAAACATTTGAAAGGAACTTTACATTACAAGCTCAATACTCAACAAAACCCATAAATAGTTCTAACCTATCAAACCATTTCAGGTCCAACAATAAATATCAAACTTCAAACATGAAAGTCCAGACTAATTCTAAGTGTACAGTTTCACCAAACAGGGCTCGTTCAGGTACAAAAACAACTTAACTCCAAGTGTTAACGCGTTAAAAATCAATTCGCAACTAAATATAAGTCACACAGAAAATCCAATACACATGAAGAATCAAGACTTAAAACTAAATACGATATCTACACAACAAAAAAGTTACATCTGCATCTACGAAATAAGTATGCAGAATAAGAAATTACCAGAAAAAATGCGAGACTCAAAAGCGACCCACAAAAAAAAAAAGGTGAGGAGAACAAAACAAAATCTTTTATAAGCTCAAGCGACAACAGTACTTACAATACGCAAAGCAGTTAGAGACGAGGTGCAGAGAGCTTTCGAAGAAGGCCAACGACAAACAAGTGAAACCAGCTTATATATACACTTTTAGGGTGGTACACGTTTACTAGATTACCCTTCACTGGAGCTTTTAATTTGAGCCTTAGGCTTCTTTGTAAAGATGGGCCTTACTATTTAATTGGGCTTTTTCTGATACATTCAGCTTTCCCACTGAATAGGCCTTCAAAACTTATTCAGCCCATTTTGTGAATTTTTGTAATTAATTCAAAACAAAAAGTATTGACATCAAACCTCAAAAAGCTTCAATGAAGTTTTACTATTCTTTTTTGATATCGTATTAAGTAAACAACTTATAGAGATCAGTCTCTCCACTTGGTAAATGCAAGATTGCTTATTATCAGATTTTTTCAGATTTTACTTTATTATGAGATTTCAAACTGAATATAATTATGATAATGATATTAAGTGAATAACTTCTCTATATTAAAACAATAATCAGAATATTATCAATCTTATTAAAAATTTCTCTAATATTAGGGATTTACAAATATCCTGTAATATATAGTCTTATTTTTAAATAGTAGAGATGTCATTTTCAAATTATTCAAATAAATAAATAAATAAATAAATTATAAAAATAATAATAAATATTAAAATAATAATAGCAAGAAGAAGAAGAAATAGGAAAATAATAACAATGAGTAAATAATGAATTCCTGGTATATAAAAAAACATAAGTTTTCCTTATCGACAAGTGTAGTTTATGGTTAAATTTGAATATTTAGAATATATGAATTTAAATTAGAGAAACTAATTATAATACTCAAACAGAATTTAACCCTTAAATTTTATGTTAAGTTTAGTTCTTGCATTTTCTGACATACAACTTTCTTATAAGCTACTTCAATTCTTATAACATATCAATTGAATAACTTTCTAAGCATAGGCATCATTGAAAAAAAGAGTTGAATCTATTTAAAATTATTCAAATATTTGAACAAGTTCAAGCTTGAATTCAGAACCTTGAGGTTTTCCTCATCAATGGGGGTTGAACCAATTTGTGGAATAAACAATACTGTTGAAATTAACAATAACTTAAATGATCTTCAGATCTTGAGCAAGTACACAGTAGTTCTTGTCAGAAAAGATTGTGGATATAACAAACTGATGGAAAAAGTTTTCCCAAGGTGACAAAAAGAGCACCTGGTTATTCTGTGGATAGTGAAAAAAGTAAGGCACCATATTTCCAGGCAAAAACCTGAAGGTGCAACTCAGAAACTTTTACAACACCAACCTGCCTTTGGCTAAACGAAGCAATGGGGGCAAGCACAGAATTAAAGAAAAAAACAGTTTTGGTATATCCTGGAAAGAAGATTTACTGTAAATCTGATACTGTTTTTCCTTAAAAAAGGCTTCATAGAGGATACTTTATCGGTTCGGGTTGCATGGACTTCTGCAAAAGCTCTGTCTGTTCCTTTACATGAACTTGGTAGAAACCAGTGGCAGTTGCAGCAGATGGAGCGCGCCCGACATACTTGATGTCCTCCATTGTTCCTCTATCCAGAGCTTTCATGGTAGTGCAAAGCCGGGGTGCGACATAATTGTATGCGCCCATGTTCATTGGCTCTTCCTGGGACCAAACTATCTCAGCATCTGCAAAACAAAAGATAAGTTGTGTCAAGCACATTACTTGTACTGACAAAAAAGAGGTCAACCACCCCAAATGGAAGAGATATTCTTTCCAAGTGGAAAAGATGTAATTCCTCAAGGAAATAAATAGCTCAGTCAACCACAATCCAAAGCTACTTGAAAGTCTCATCTGTTAAATCTTATTCTTTCCTTTCTGTAAATTTCACAGCTAATTTTCCCAAAGTAAAACGTGCCCATCACTTCGTTCAATGTTGTGCTCTCTAAGAAATCATTAACACCATAGGAGCCATGAAAGACAAGTGACTAACAAGCGAACACATTACTACATCTAATCAATACAAAGGATTATGCATCCAGCTAAAATACATACTAGGATATCTCTTCAGTTCACGCTGGACTAGATCATATGGGAAGGGACACAGCTGTTCCACCCTACAAATTGCAACATCATTAGCCCCCACCTTACGGCGCTCTTCATCAAGTTCATAGTAGAGCTGCAAGCAATGATTTATATGTTAAATAACAATCCCCTCTTGCTATACAATATACATTTATTTTGAAAACGCTGAAACAAAAACAAACAAAAAGTAGCATACCTTCCCAGAGCAAAGAACTAAACGTCTAATACCCTCCTCAAGACTAGAGTGGTCATTCTTATCCTTTATCAGACGCTTAAATCTTGTTCCCTGTTTGTCAAACCCAGGATGGCCTTGTACGTCATCAAACTCGGACAAATTTGATTTACATTCAGGATGGCGAAGAAGGTTCTTGGGAGACATCACAATTAGAGGTTTACGGAAGTCCCTGTGTACCTGGGTCATAAAACTAATAACATGAGAGAGAATTTATTGGAAGTTGAACTGTAATTCACAGTAGAACTAGTTATAGTTACCTGCCGCCGCAACACATGGAAATAATTGGCAGGAGTTGTAACATTCACCACTTGCCAATTGCATTCCTGAATTTGCTTCCTTAGAGTTGGTTCCATCTCAGGAATGACATAAGGGTTGTCATCACTCATCTGCAATTCATTGATTAGGCATGTTAGTTGAGTGAAACCTTACTGAACTAATTGAAGTATTGCGCTGTTGAAACACTTATTTAATCAACTATAAATACTAATCAGACCAAACAGTGGCCTCAGAATTCGAGACAATCCAATCTTCAGTTCTTTGCCAGATAAAACAACCACTGCTCTTAAAAAGATAAAAGTGGTAAGATATTTAAAGCTAAGGTGGAAAAATATGACGCAAATATTTCAATAAGAATCACCTGAAGGAAGCGTTCTAAACGTGCACTTGAATGTTCAGGGCCTTGACCATCATAACCATGAGGAAGAAGCACAACAAGCCCAGTCTGACGTAACCACTTTGATTCACCACTGCTCAGAAATTGATCAAATATGACTTGAGCTCCATTGGCAAAGTCACCAAACTGAGCTTCCCAAAGTATCAATTGATTTGGATTTTCCATCGAGTAACCCAATTCAAATCCAAGGACGCCAAATTCTGAGAGGGAGCTGCATGAGAGAATGTACCTTTGTCATTAGAGCAAGAAAATCCACCATAAAGCATCAAACCAAATGAGAGATATTCCGTGTCTTAGTCTTCTATGTTCTCAAGCATTACTCTGTTTTATGGACAACCAAGACTGCTAATGAAGACGCACATGCAAACTTCACCGAGTTATAGAGTCTCAGCATGAAAAAGGATACTACATACCTGTTGCTAACAGTAAACATCTCCTCATTTTGATTCATAATAACATGGTCAAGAGGGCAATACTTCTCCCCCGTTTGCTGGTCATGAAGGACTGAATGTCGATGACTAAAAGTACCTCTTTCAACATCCTGACCACTCAATCGAACATGGTTACCTTCTACCAGCAATGTAGCAAATGCAAGAGCTTCACCAAGTGCCCAGTCAATTCCTTCCCCTGTTTCAATCATTTGGGCACGCTGTTCATAAACCTTCTTCACAACCCTATGAGGTTTAAAGTTTTCTGGAAGATTTGTGATAGCTTTGCCCACGTTCTTCAAAATGTCAGGCTTCACCCTGAATAACAGCATAACAATTTAAGACTAAACCACAAACAAGGGATTTAATGACAGCTAACTCAAAAGAAAGAAGCAATTCAGTGTACCCAGTGTTTCGGACACGGGAAAGCTGTTCTGGTGACTTAAACCCAGACCAATGGGATGAAAGCCAATCTCTTCTTTTTGGAACATAATCTTTGCTAGCCAAAAATTCTTCATTGAGGATTGAATTGACTTTCTCCTGTATCTTGTTAATATCTTCTTGTGTCACCTGTCCAGATTCCAGAAGTTTGTTTCGGTAAAATTCAAGAGCCGAAGGATGGTTCCGGATGATCTGTTAACCCAATCGTGTTAGAAATCAATAATGTTTTGACTTATCTCAAGAAAGCAATTTAAAGGCTACTTAATGAAATCAAAACACACATTTATATCAACAACAACAATAACAGAAAACAGACGAAAGAAGTAAAATTTTGAAAAATAGATTTGAATTGTATTTTAAAAGCACCACATATTAGATAATAATGACAAATTATTTTGAAATGGAAATGAAATACAGAAAATCTAGTATAAAAAAAGGAAAATGAAGCTAACCTGATACATTTTGGGCTGTGTGAAAGATGGCTCATCAATCTCATTATGCCCGAAACGACGATAACATACCAAGTCAATTACAACATCTGAGTGAAAAGTTTGGCGCCACTCAGCGGCAAGCTCACAGACATGCACAACAGCCTCCACATCATCTCCATTTACATGAAATATTGGGGCACTCAACGCTTTTGCAACATCAGTACAGTACTGTGAAGATCTGCCGGCCCTTGGGTCTGTTGTGAAAGCAACTTGGTTGTTCACCACAATGTGTATTGTTCCACCAGTAGTGTAGTTTGGAAGGGCACTAAGATGTAAAGTTTCATAGACAACACCTTGCCCAGCAAAGCTACCATCACCATGAATCAAGATTCCCATATTCTTTGTCCTATCGTTATCATTTGAGTAGTATTGCTTCCCTCTAGTTTTCCCAACAACAACAGGATCAACAGCTTCCAAGTGACTAGGATTTGCAACCAAAGACAAATGTATTCTCTTCCCACCTCTGGTTGGACGATCATAAGAAGTCCCCAAGTGATATTTGACATCACCAGTTCCAGTGTACAGCCCAACTTCATCTACAGGTTTTGTTCCTCCACTGAACTCGCTAAAAATTTGACGAAGTGGCTTCCGAACAACATTTCCTAGGACATTCAGTCTTCCTCTATGAGGCATTCCAATAACTATACTTTCAACCCCAAGATCAGCTGACCTATCAAACATCTCCTTCATGCCAGGAATCAAAGTTTCCCCACCTTCAAGCCCAAATCTTTTTGCTGCTGTCCACTTTGTGGCCAAGAAGTTCTCAAACTGTGTACTCCATATCAACCTGTCAAGAATAACCTCCCGTCGCTGGCGATTATATTGAGTAGGAGTTGGGGTTTCAATCTTGTCCCTCAACCAATTACATTTATCCCGATCTGGAATGTGCATGTATTCATAGCCAATGGTCCCGCAATAAGCCTGCTCAAGCCGGGTCAATATGGATCTAAGTGTCTGAACTGGACGATTCTCAGACAGAAACCCAGCCATCCTCCACACTCCTATGAAGAATTCTCTATCAAGATCAGCTTCAGTGAAACCATAAAGAGCTGGGTTCAAGTCTTCAGGGACTTGCCTCTCTTCCAATCCCAGCGGATCCAATTTAGCTTTCATGTGACCATTGACCTGGTAGGCCCTCACAAACAACAATAAGCGCATGCTTTCCTGAATTGTTTGGCCTGAAATTCCAGGCGATGTGGCAGCCTGGCCAACAAAGTTTCTAAAGAAATTATCCCATGACTCATCTACACTACTTGGGTCAGCTTCCCAAGCCCTTTGAAGCTCCTCTAGGTAGACACTACTAGTTCCATCCAAGAAGCTATCAGTAAGCTTGGACAAGGGCACAGGACGAGGAACAGGTGCACTTTGCGCCTTTGACTTGAAAACCGTGTTATGAAAATATCTATTCTGTGCAGGGATAGTGCGGGCTCTTGTTGTATATGATCCTGCCTGTGATAAGGACCTCTTAATGGCAACCCTTGCCACACTAGAACCAGCTCTAAACCACGCCATCACTATAAGTCTAATTTATCTTTATCAAACACTGTTAATTATACCTCAATCATAGAATACGCCTCCAGTGCCTGTCAATAAGTATGGAGAGAAAATGAGAAATCCCACAAGAATGCATGATTACTTCACAACCAAAAGTGAAAAAATAGACACGAAATGAAGATACAACCAAAAACATCGAATCATAATGCCTTAAAAATCCTAACCAGAGATGATTCTTCTAACTGAACTCCACAACTCACATCCACACCCAAAAGAGGAAAAGAAATGATAAACTATAAGAACCGATGATAAGACCTAGCATAACAACAGTAAGAGTATTTGTGTTATTTGTTTAACACCAAGATTTGCTTTCCCTTTTCTCCTCCAGTCTTTAATAAAATCAAGTGGCATACACAGTCGAACCACGAATTCATCCAAACA
>JANSVA010434725.1:0-18578 GCA_025504915.1 Erythroxylum reticulatum | reverse complement strand
TCTGAAACACTTTCAATGATTCTAACCCATTCAAAATGACCAAAATACCCTTTCCAATTGGTGAGGGGATGTTACACTAAGTGTCGGGGGAGGTGACGATTCATCTGATGGGGGCAATATGAAGAACCAGAAATAGTTTAGTGGGGATGTAGGATCAGCATATAGAAGTCCAGTGGCAAAGATGATGAAATTGAACACTCAGTCTTGGTTGGAAAATGGAAATCTGAATCAGAAGGGGGAAAATATGCAGAGAAACACTAGTGACCAGTGCAGAGTGGATTATACAAAACAGGTTCAGGACGATGGGGCTAAAACCTTGAGCAAGCCAAGCACTGTCCGAGGGAAAGCTAACTTGCAAACCAGAGAGGAGGCTGCCTCAAAGCCTAGAGGTGAAGGGACTTTCCGGGTTACTGTGCACTTTAGCTCTAAAAAGCCTAAAGGGTAGGAGAGAGCCGCCCTCCTCTACGTAAACTTCTGGGGCCTCAAAATTGCCCTGTGACAAAAGATTATTGCTTCGCTAATGAGGCAACACAATTGTAGGATTGCAGGACTTGTTGAAACAAAGTTATTGGAGCATAGTTTGAAGCTTATGATGCAACTTAGAATTGAGGGATGGGAATTCTGTCCTAATTTTGATCAACACCCAAATGGAAAAATATGCCTTATATGGGATCCACAATACTTTAAATGCACTGTGTTAGCGATCGGCAATCAATTTATTCATGTCGGCATTCATTGCAAGATAACTCAGTTTACTTTCTTCGTTTCCTTTATATATGGCTTGTATCGCGTGACTGAAAGGAGGGCTTTGTGGTAGTCACTCCAATCTATTAACTTGGACCGTGGGAAGCCTTGGTTAATTCTAGGCTATTTCAACTGCGTTTGTGCGGCAAGAGAACGCCTTGACTGGCAGCCCCCTTCGACTTACTTGCTCAAGGATCTACTGGATTTTAAAGTCTCTTTTGGGCTGGAGGATGTACCTAGTCGAGGAGAATTTTATACTTGGAATAAAAATGAGTTATGGGCCAAACTTGATCGAGTCCTCTTCAACCAAGCTTGGAGTATGACTACGTTCCACTACAATGTTCACTTTCTACCTATAAGACCTGATTCGGACCACTGCCCTTTTGTGGTAGATATAAGTCGTATGGAGTTGGATGGTAAGAAACCTTTTAAGTTTTTAAACATGTGGCTGAACCACCCCCAACTATCGAACGTCATGGAGAGCAAATGGGGATGGACGATGGAGGGTTACGTGTAGTTTATTTTGTGCAGGAAGCTAAAGGGACTAAAAAGTATTTTTAAGTCACTGAATTCACAGGCCTTCGGGAATATTTCGAAAAAAGCTAGATTTGCTCAGCTGGAGTTCCAAAATGCTTATGTCAAGGCTCTAACCACCCGGATGATCTGTAATTAAATCAAGAAATGAAGAGGAGGAAGCAAGCGGGTTTTTTATTAGAGGTGGAACGATTATTTTACCAGCAAAAAGCTAAATGTACTTACCTAGTGGAGGCTGACAAAAGCACCAAATATTTCCATGCTGTTGCAAAAAAGAGAGGAAAACAAAATACCATCACTCACATTATTAAAGAGAATGGTACCCCAACCTCCTCTTTATCCGAAGTTACAATGTGTTGCTTGAGGTTTTATAAAGACCTCCTCGGGTAGGCAAAAAACCTCACCAACCTAGATGAGGAAATCGTGAGAAATGGGCCCCTTTTGGATAAGTAAGCTAAGCTAGAGATAAAAACAACCCTGTTTGATATTGGTAAGAATAAAGCTCCTGGGATGGATGGTTTCTCCTTGGCTTTCTTCAAACATTAGTGGGACAAGGTAGGGGTGATGTTATAAGGGCTATTAAGGAGTTCTTCACTTCTTGTTTTAAGGGCTGTTAAGGAGTTCTTCATTTCTGGTAAACATCTAAAATAGTTAAATCATGCTACCCTCACCTTAATACCGAAGGCTGCCACAACCACTAAAGTTACTGAATTCCTTCCGATTGCTTGCCTCAATGTCATCTATAAGATTATTAACAATATCTTGAATAAGCGGATATGGAAGGTTGTGGGAAAGATAGTCGACCCAGCTTAGGCAGCTTTTATCCCCGGGTGAAACATGCTTGATAATGTGTTCCTCGCCTAGGAACTAGTACGGGGTTACACTAGAAAAGGGATCTCCTTTTGTTGTATGTTAAAAGTGGATATCATGAAGGCTTATGATACTATTGATTGGAAGTTTCTTGAACATATGATGGTCAGTCTAGGATTCCCTCCACTTTTCACAAGTTAGGTGATGGAATGTATGTAGACCTCATCTTTCTCTATCTCGATAAATGGAACCTTGTATGGTATGTTTAACGGGCACTGGGGACTCAGGCAAGGCGATCCTATGTCCCCTACCTTGTTTCTCCTTGGGCTAGAATATTTATCTCGCCTACTGAAACACAAACTGCTTCCCCTGATTTCAATTTCACCTGAAGTGTAAAAAGCTGGGGACCACACAGTTTGATTTTGCGGATGATCTTACGTTTTTTTCCAGGGGTGACCACTCTTCCTTAGGCATACTTACATAAGCTCTGACTGACTTGGAAAGGGTAGTAGGATTAAACATAAGTGTCGCTAAATCCAACATTTACATTGCTGGGTTAGATCGCTATGCTAAGGAGTCTCTTCGACAGTTGGTGGATTTTTCATTGGGGGAGATTCCAGTCCGATACCTAGGTTTTCCACTGGCACCTATAAAAATGTCAGTTGCCCAAATTTCTGTCCTTATTGTAGTAGTCGAGTGCTACCTAAACGCATGGAACGGACGGTCCCTATCCTATGCAGGGCGAGTCGAGCTTATAAATTTAGTAATATAAGGGGTTCTTGCTTTCTAGCTACAAGCTTTCCCCATACCGATCACTATCATGGATAGAATCATGTCTATCTACCAATTATTCTTATGGGGAGGCAATCGCTTAGGATAATGTTTGCTCTCCTAAGGCCGAAGGGGAACTAAGCCTAAAAAATGGGAAAAAGTGGAATAATGCCTTACTATCTAAGGTCTTATGGAATATCCATGCAAAAGCCGATTCAGTATGGGTTCGATGGGTTCATGAGGAATATCTACGTGGGACCTCCATATGGGAGTGGAGACCCCACATTCGTGATTCGCCGTTAATGAAAAATTTGCCAACTATTTGGGATGACTTTGGTGAACAAGCTAGGCGACATTGAGGCAGCTAGCCGTGGTGTGCAACAATTATGTATTAATGGCAGCCCCTCTTCAAAAAAACTCTATGATATTTTCAGGGTTAAGCACTCCAGAAAACCATGGATGTCGTTCATCTGGAAGCAGTACATCCCCCTGAAATTCTCCTTCATTGTGTGGTTAAGTGCATATGGAAGACTACTAACGAAGGATAACCTACATTTTTTAGAGCTAGATAGAACGTACGGTTATTGTTGAGTCAAAGATGAGACTATCCAGCACATTTTTTTCACTTGCCCCATTACGGGGGAGATATGGAGAACCATACGGGGATGGCTTGAGCATTGGCCTATGACTATGCTTACTGGTGCTCTTAAATGGATCTGCAAATATTTTCCTAGTGCACTTGTCAAAAGCAAAGAGGTTTGCCTAGTACTAATGACCACGATCTACATGATTTGGAAATGTCAGAATGAAATTCAAATGGAGGGTGTCACGGTTTCTAGTGCAGATGTGGTGGCGAAAGTTAAAACTGTAATGTACAGTATCCTTTACAGGCTCTACCCACCTAATCTTATTAATTTCTAATTTCTAGAGGATGTACTAGGGTCAAGGTGTTATCTTGGAGTTGTCCTGTTGTGTATTGTTTTGCTTATATACCACATTGGATGTAAGGGGGAGTAGGAGGTGTTTTTAGTGCCAGTACTCTATCATAGGGGTTTGTATATTGCTCTATTGCTGGGTGTATTAGGGAGGAGGTATATTAGTTTCACATGACTTGTTTGTCTTGATTGCCTAGTATTTGACATCGGGAGAAGTTAAGCTACGGGTTTGACTTGGCCTCAATACAAAGCGAAATGATGTCAGTGGGATTGCAACTTAGTCTCCTCCTCAATATGGTGTGTGATCCTCCTTGGATTCCAATCGCATGCAGACACTACATTATAGTCTTCGGATGCTCTAAGAATCTTGAGGAGGGAGGGGCAGGAAAAATTTTGGCAATCACGCATAGCTTTCTACCCTCTCATGGAAAACAGGACACAGTGGTTGGGAACTTCTTCTCCGGTGTCTGTCTTTCTGAGCGTCATTCGGGCATGGTGGTTGGGAAGGGTTGATGTTGGTTTAGTGGATCGACGTAACTTTGCATGCATGCATGGTAGATTGTTGGTTATCCTGCAACTGTATAAAGAGGGTGCGGGGTGACGACGTCACCTGACTTGGAGTGATGCGATGTCATCTAGGTTGATGTCAAACGGTGTTGCATAGAATGCCTTGTGAGAGTATGTCTGGGATGGAACAATGTCGTCTGGAGTGGCGTGGGATAGCACCTAGTCTGAAGCGGAATGGTGTTACCTAGTCTGATGGGGAATGACATCGCCTGGGCTGCTGCGGAATGGTCTTGTATGGGATGGTGTGGAATGGTGTCGCCTAGACTAGAGTAGAACAATATCCCCTGGACTGGAGCGGAAGCAGAAATGCCTGGTATATTGCGAAACAACATCGCCTAGCCTGATGTGGAACGGTGTCGTTTGAGCAGGTGTGGAACGATGTTGCTTGACCTAGAGCGGAAGTAGTTGCCTGTGTTGGAGTAGAACGGTGTCGTATAAGGGGGTGTGGAACGATGTAGTAGGGTCTGGCTGGTGCAGCATTTGTCAGGCTGTATGGGCACTCTCAACAGACCGGACGTATGCTGGGCCGAAGGAACAAAGCTGGACTCCTCTCCCAACTAGCCTCACAACCCACTACCCCCTCTGACTGGGCTTAGTTACCTGGGCTTTCTATCCGTGGGCTGCTGGTGAACAGAAAGGATGCTTGACTTACTTTACTTGGTTGATAAGCCCCTTGTGGACTTTTGTGTAATTAGTGTAGAATTTAACAGGTTTGTAGGAAGACCTTTCTTTTGGGCATTTTGGGTGTATTGGGCCTTCAGGGTGTATGGGTCCAAATCTAGGACATAACGCACTTTTGGATATGTCGTGACCATATTTTTGACTGGGGTATGCCCTTTTGAAGTTGTACATATCTCTTTGATGAATATACCTTTTACCATTCATCAAAAAAAGAAGAAGAAAGAGCTATTAGGGGCCATGCACCACCAACCATAGAATCAAGAAAGAGCTATCATAGAATCAAGAAAGAGCTATCAGTGTTCGGTGGAGAGAGTCTCTCACTAGGTGATTTCCTCACCCAGGTTTCGAACACTTTCAGCGGATGATTGCTCTCTTCTAGTTGATCTCTTTGGGTGTCCTGAATCTCTAGAGTTGTGTCTAACATTCTCTTTTGTACCCCCTACAGCTTCTGAGCACCTGCATCAGTCAGGATTAGGGTTTCCAACTACCCTAGTGTGACAGTGTCTTCGACCCAGAGATGTACAAGTAACACCACGACCGTTTATAAGAGCTCTTCGAACGGTTTAATAGGCTTTTGTATAAGCTTCAGTGTGCTTGCTGTGTTTTGGGGAGACATTGACCGGTAGTGCCCCTTCGGCCTCCTAGCTGGAGGTGCTCCCTCGCAAACCTTGGGGGTGGGAGTTCCACAGCATCCGACCCAGTTCTTTTAACTCAGGCTCTAGGATGAGAGCCATGGGTAGAAAAAAAATCAAAGGGGATGGATATCACCGCTAAGTGCATTGGAAATTTGATGATGAATCGACCTACCAGCCTGGAGGACAACTTGAACTAGATTGACCGTGGACAACCACACCATGCCCAGCTAGGTGAGCAGGGGACTTTTGAACTAGGTATGCCCCAAAACCTTGAACATTTGTGTGATACTACCTTGACTCTTCAGTCAGGGGATGACGAAGCATCCACGGCCGAAGAGGACATTAAGTTGAGAAGCAAAGACGCTATTGAAACAGAGGGGTCGGAGGAGGATGAATCTGAGATCAGGTTGGATGTTAGTTTGGCACGACAATTGTCAAAAAATACTGGGGGACAGTCCGCACAAAACTTGTTTGAAAAAATGTCACAGAGAAGCCCAGTAACAAGTAACAATGGATCCAGTAAGCCACAAACTTTGTTTGATTAGTCCAAAGATGAACGAACCGGACAGGCACAGTTTGTGAAGAAACCGCAATGAGAGACTGATGGCCAAGGAGTAGGCAAACAGAAATCCTCCTATGCTAGTTTATTTCGAGATAACTGGGAAGTCAAAAAAGGCATGGCGTTGGGATATCTAGCAGTAGGGGATGAAGTTGTTATGGAGGAGGAAGATGGCCTGGAGATTGATCAGCAGTTGGGCTTTTGTTTAGTCAAATGCTTTACTGGACAATTCCTGGGGATGAAGGCCCTTTAAGAACAAATGACCAAATTGTAGGGGAAATGTTGACTTTTCCCCCATAGTCGAGGCTGGATGATATTTCAATTCAATACAGACGAAGATAGGCTGAGTGTGCTTTCGGGTGGCCCCTATGTCATTTATGGCAAGACACTACTCCTAAAAAAACTCACCTCAGAATTTACTTTTAACCACCAAGAGTTTATGATAGTACCAATGTAGGTTCAACTGCCCAACGTTCCCCTGGAATATTGTCATGAACGAGGCCTCTCCAAATTGGGCTCTCGAGTTGGAAGGTCGATGTGCACAGATAAAATTACCCATTTGAGGACACAACTTAGCTATATGAGGCTACTCGTGGAGGTTGATGTGTCCAAACAACCCATTACTCATTTTGATGTGCGGTTACCTTTGGGGAACAGATGCACCCAATTGGTTAAATATGAGTCGTATTTGACCTATTGCTGCCATTGTAGGAAATTTGACCACACCCTTTTCCTATACAAAGGGTAGCAGAAAGGGCAGGACGTGCCTCTTGAAGATTCTAATTCAGCAGAAGACAGGGGGCAGTTAAAATCATTAGGCAAGGGTAGGCAGGCAACAATGTGACTCACATCAAGGGGGGTTAAGAAAGAAGGCCTTGGACTACAAAAGGGACAATCTGGAGATGTTGCCACTGTCATAGTGGACAATGAAAAACAGATTATTGAAAAAAAATGGGACCAACTGAAGGAGCATATAGTGAGGGAGGCTCCAGTAGAAATCCTTGCCTAGGAACCAACTTTATACGTTGAAACAGGAAAAAATGTTATGGCTGTGCATGCACCTGATCAGCCTTTGCCCCTAGATCTCCAAGCGAGGTGAGACTTGTAGAGTCTGCAATAGATCTCCAAGTGCAGGATAGTATGCAACAAGCACTTATTGTCAGGGGAGGCGTAGCTCCTACCAAAGGGGGCATTGTGATGAATCAGAAAAGCGAGGTGGGGATGTAGTACCAAAATAAAGAGGGCAAGTGGAAGAGTTGATGAAATCGAGAGTCCAGACTCGACTGGGCAATGGTAATCCGAACCAGGGGAAAGTGAATTGAGAAAACCTAGTGATCAGATCAGACTAGAGTCAAACAAGCAGGTTTAGGGCGATGGTTCTAAACTCCTGAGCAAGCCAAGTACTGTCATAAGCAAAGCAAGCTTGTCAACTAGAGATGATTCTGCCTCAAAGTCTAGAGGTGAAGGGAATTACCGAGTTGCGGTGCACTTTAGTTCCGAAAATCCTAAAGGGGTGGGAGGGAGCCATCCTCCCCTTCCTAAATCATGAAAGTGTTATGTTGTAATGTCCGGGGCCTCAACACGGCTCCGCAACAAAAGAGTGTTGCCTTGCTCAGAGACAACACAATTGCAGGATTGTAGGACTTTTAGAAACAAAGTTATCGGAGCAAAGTCTAAATCTGATGATGCAGTTCAGATTTAGGGGACAGGAATTTTGTCATAATTTTTATCACCACCTCGATGGTAGAATGTGCCTTATATGGGATCCGCAATACTATAAGTGCAATGTGTTCACGATTGGTGATCAATTTATTCACGTGGGCATCCATTGCAAGATCACTCAGTTAACATTCTTTAGCTCCTTTGTGTATGGCTTGTATAGAGTAACCAAAAGGAGGGAGTTGTGGCAAACACTCCAAACAGTCAACTCGAATCGCGAGAGGCCTGGTTAATACTAGGTGATTTCAATTGTATTTGTGCTGCAAGAGAATGCCTTGGTCGCCAACCCCCTTTGGCCTATCTGCTCAAGGATTTTAAAGTAACTCATGGTTTGGAGGACGCACCAAGACAGGGAGATTTCTACACTTGGAATAAAAATTTGTTATGGGCTAAACTTGATAAAGTCCTATTCAACCAAGCTTGGAACATGACAGCATTTCACTACTCTGCTCACTTCCTACCTATATGACCCGATTCGGGCCACTGTCACATTGTGGCAGATATAAGTGGTATGGAGTTAGTTAGAAAAAAGCCCTTTAAATTTTTTAATATGTGGCTAAACCACCCCCAGCTACCAGACATTATGGACCGCGAATGGGAACGGATGGTGGAGGGATATGCCTAGTTTAACTTGTGCAGCAAGCTGAAGGGGCTCAAAAGTATATTAAAGTCTCTGAATTCACAGGCCTTCAGGAATATTTCTTAAAAAAGCTAGAAATGCTTAGATGGAAATCCAAAACACATATGTAGAGGTTCTAAACCACCTGGATGATATTGAACTAAACCATGAAATGAAGAGCAAGAAGAAGCATGCAGGATTCTTATTGGAGGCGAAAAGATTGTTTTACCAGCAAAAAGCTAAATGTACCCATTTAATAGAGGTTGACAAAAACACCAAATATTTCCATACGGTATTGAAAAAGAGAGGGAAACAGAATACTATTACTCACATTATAAAGGAGGATGGTACCCTAACCACCTCTCTAGCTGAAGTTTCCAAATGCTACTTGAGTTTTTATCAAGACTTCCTCGGGACGGTTACTCCTCATCTTTCTTCAAACACCAATGTGACAAGGTAGGGGGTGATGTAATAAGGGTTGTTAAGGAGTTCTTCACTTCCAGCAAACTTCTGAAATAGTTAAATCACGCAACTCTCACCTTAATATCGAAGACTTCAACAACTACCAAAGTCACCGAGTTTCGTTCGATTGCTTGCCTTAATGTCATTTACAAGATAATTACCAAAATCTTGAATGAGCGAATGAGGAAGGTTGTGGGAAAGCTAGTCAATCCCGCTCAGGCAGCATTCATCCCTGGGCAAAACATGCTTGATAATGTGTTCCTCGCCCAGGAACTAGTACGTGGTTACACCAGGAAAAGGATCTCCCCTCAGTGTATGTTAAAGGTGGACATAATGAAAGCCTATGATACTATTGACTGGACGTTTCTTAAACATATGATGTTAAGTCTGGGGTTCCCTCCACTTTTCACAAGTTGGGTAATGGAATGTGTGCAGACTACTTCCTTCTCTATTTTGATAAATGGAACCTTGTATGGTATGTTTAAAGGTCGTCGAACTCAAGAAAGATGACCCTATGTCTCCCACCTTGTTTCTCCTTGGTCTGGAATATTTATCTTGACTATTAAAATAGAAAACTGCTTCCCGCCACTTTCATCACCATCCAAAGTGCAAAAAATTGGGAATCACGCACTTCACTTTTGCGGACGATCTTATGTTAATCCCTAGGGGTGACCACACTTCTTTGGGCATTCTAACAAAAGCTTTGACTGACTTGGAAAAGGTGGTAGGGTTAAAGATGAGTGTAGCTAAATCCAACATATACATAGCTGGGTTAGACGATTATGCTAAGGAGTCTCTTCAGCAGTTGGTTGAATTCTCATTGGGGGAGTTTCCAGTTTGATATTTAGGAGTACCACTGGCACATATGAAAGTGTCGATGGCCCAATTCTTCGTACTAATTGAAGATTTTAAGTGCTATCTCAATGCATGGAAAGGGCAGTCCCTATCCCTACCACTATCATGGATAGAATCACATCCATCTGCAGATTATTTTTGTGGGGAGGCAATCACTTTCGGGTGGCTTAGGATAATGTTTGCTTTCTAAAGGTCGAAGATGGACTGGGCTTAAAAAGTGGAAAAAAATGGATCAATGCCTTTGTTCGCTAAGGATTTATGGAACATCCATGCCAAAGCTGATTCTGTATGGGTTCAATGGGTTCATAAAGAATACCTGAGAGGGTCTTCAATATGGGAGTGGATACCTAACAGCTGTGATTCACCATTGATGAAAAAATTGGCAGCAATTTGGGATGACTTAGTGAACAAGTTAGGTGGTATTGTTGCAGCTAGCTGTGGTATGCAACAGATATGTATAAATGATAGCCCCTCTTCAAAAAAGCTCTATGAAGTTTTCATAGTGAAGAATTCAAGTAAACCATGGATGTCCTTCATATGGAAACAATATATCCCACTAAAATTCTCCTTTATTGTGTGGTTAAGTGTATGTGGAAGACTACCAACGAAGGATAATTTGTATTTTTTGGAGCTTGATAGAACCTATAGTTTCTGTCGAGTGGAAGATGAAACCATACAGCACCTCTTCTTCACATGCCCCACAACAGGGGAAATTTGGAAGGCTATACAGGGCTGGCTAGGGCTCCACTGTCCCATGACAACACTTGCCAGTGTAATAAAGTGGATCCGTAAAGACTTCCCTGATGCACTCGTCAAAAGTAAAGCAGCCCATCTAGCACTAATGAGCACAATCTACATGATATGGAAATGTCATAATGAAATTCAGCTGGAGGGTGCTACGGTTTCGAGTGTTGATGTGGTGGTAAAAATTAAAATTGTAATGTATAGAATTATCTACAGACTATATCCACCTGATCTTATTAATTTCTAACTTTTGTTATATGTACTAGGGTTGGGGAGCATTTTCTTGGTGTTTTTCTGTTTTTATTTGTATTACTTTCTTGAACGCCAAACTGGATGTATGGGGGTGCTGGGGTGAGTTTTGTTTTATGCACTCTTTTATAGGGGCATGCTTATGGTTCCCTCTAGCTGGAAGTACTGTGAAGGGGGTATTCTTTTGTTTTACATTTCTTGCTTTTACTATGACTGGTGATCTAGATGTAGGGGGGAGGTGGCCTGAGGTTCTGTCCGAGTCACCTTTCGAAGTGACTGCCGGTGGCTCCTTGCTGTGTGGTATTAACGAAACAACAGTCTGGGCTGGTGTGGATAGCCACCCAACTCCCCTCCAATATCGTTGGTTATCCTCCTCAAATTCCAATTGCATGCGGACACTACCTCATGAGTCTCCGGATGCGATAGGAATCTTGAGAAGGAGGAAGGGGAAGGCAAGACCTTTCACATATGCATGTTTACTACTCTCTCAGGTGCTAGCCTCTTGTGGTTAATATGGCATAGCAGCAGGGCATTTTCCTGTCAAGCGAAAGCTCTATCTCGAGTGCTCGTGCTCGTCTATTGTGGAGGCCTTTGGCATGGTGGCTAGGCAGATTTTGGTTCATTGTATGCTACGTACTCTTACATGCATGCATGGTGGTTAATGATATGGGCCCCAAGGGGTAGGCTCCCGGCTACTTAGATACTGGACAAGGCAAGGTGCAGAATGGTGTCGCCTAGTATGACTTATGGTTGAGCTTGTGGTAGGGATATCTAATGTGGTTGATCTCCAAAGGTTGGGCATGCATTGGTTGAAGGTTTTGGAAGGCTTGTTGTACTGGGCCAGAGTAAATCGTTGGGCTCTCCTCCCAGGTAGCCTCACGATCCGCACTCTCCTCTGGCTAGGCTAAGTTTTGTAAAGGTGTCTCTTGGGTTTTCTGTTATATAGGTGGACTGTGCACAAGGACAAGCCACGCGAATTGCACCACTTGGGCTGGCAGAAGGGTCCAAGGACCTCTAATCCTCTTGAACTGTGTTTACCCCCTCCTTGTGGACTTTTTGTATTTTGTTTTGGTTCTAACATGTTTGCATGAAGAGACTTCTCTTGGGCTATACGGGGATGTACTGGGCTTTAAGGGTATATGGGTCCTAAACTCGACTATAGGGTACTTTTGGTTTTAACACCACCTTATTTTTGACTGGGGTATGCCCTTTGAAGTTGTACATATCTCTTTGATGAATATACCATTTACCATTCATAAAAAAAAGGAGCTATCAATATTAGTGGGCGATTTGTGAGATGCTCTCACTTGGGCGATTCTATCACCCAACTTTGTTCACATTGCCTCCAATAGATCTTAACTTTCTGCTTCCTTATTTGTGCTCAAGACTGACGGTGGTTGTGTTGGATACTTGAGTGTATTTGTTTCGGTGATTATATTCCCTTGCGCGACTGAAGGAAGCTTCACTTAGTTTCTTCATCGAGATTTTAGGGTTTGCAGTTATTGATTTCTTTTGGGTGTTAAAGCCTTTGAGTTGGACGTCCTGGCAGTTAGTGATTTTGTGGTGGTAGTATTTGGAGCCTCGGGCTTTGAGTCGGCTTTGCAGTATTTCTAGAAGCTGGGTTCCACTTAATATTGGAGCACATTGTGGGTGAGCCATAGGTCGGAATAAGAGCAGGGGTCAGGATATAACGACCGAATTCCTCAAGGGCCAAAAAACTGAAACTCCACGCCAACCACCTAGGATGAAGGCGACTCCACCTATCCCAACACAACGAATGGTCAATGTGGTATAAACTTCTCCTGTAGAATCTATAAATGCGGGTAAAAATACTAGACCTAGCAAACCTTTGGTGAGAGTTAGGGTGACACCAGGGGCTAGCAACCATGCTGGATTAAACAGGCTAAAACAGAGTCGACCAAGCGTTAAACATGGTAAGGGTCTGCTCACTGAACCTCTTGTGCGTATTTGTAAATTAAATGAAGACCTGGGGGATGAGGTAGCATCTACAGATGATGATACTGAAATTGATTTGGGGAGTGTGGATACTTCTGCTTCTGCTAGGACTAAAGAGGAAATAGACGCCCTCTAGATGTTTGATAATATGCCAACTACAACCTTAGCAGTGTAGACTGAGTCCGACCGGTTAGGGGAAGGTGAGTCTAAATTGAAGGCGATTCCTTGAAGGGTGAATCGTAGCTCTATAGCAACTGAAGGGGAGAAAATGAAGCCTTCCTATGCTAGCTTATTTTAACAAAATCGGGATATATCTAAGGGTCATTGGAGTATGTTCCGGTGGCTGATGATGTCATTTTAGACGCTGACAATGTTAATAACATTGATCAAACTTGGGGATTCTACTTATTTGGGTGCCTTACTAGTTAGTTTCCTAGGCTTAAAGTGATTGAGGACCTCATTACTACATGGTATGTGATTATATATTATGTGAATTATTGTGATGCATGAATTGAGTGAACCATCGATGATGATTACCTCATTAAGTTTGCAAAACTCACCAAAATTACAAAGTTGTCTTTTTAGGATCGAGAGACGACTTTAAATACTAGGAGGCTTTACCAGCCATGTAGATTGTGATTGGCAAGAGAAGTCATGGCTCAAAGGTCAGTCAGCTAGGATTTTTTCACAAATTAGTTAGATTGTGTGTACTTTCCTCTTTCATGTTGTACTTTTATGTTAGGTTTTAATGGTGTATATATAGAAAATGTTGAAATACACAATGTAGACATTCGGGTTTTAAGAAATGAAACGAGAAAAAAGTTAGTTTTAAAATATTGTGGATTTTCTATTGATGCTTAATAAGTGAATTATGATACCATGCCATGTGTAGTGAGTGTAGTGATCGAACATAGCATGCCCTTATCGTAGGATAGGTATCGGAATGACCTCCAGGCATCCCGGGGTGTACCCTGCGTTAGGAGGGTGCCACATATAGGTAGTATCAGAGAATGGTTGGCATTTGTTTGGACATAGAGGAATGTTAAGCATAAAACATTGTAAGAAATGCGGATAATGATTGAAGTTATAGTTTGTCATAGGTCATCTGCACTAGGTGATCAGATTGATCAACCAACTGACCAAGGATTGGTAAGAGCCAGTAGGGAGTCCTCGGTACCTCAATTTGAGGAGATACCTGCTAGAATTCCTTAAAGAAGGGAGAGGAGGTATGATAGGTTGCTAAAGCAGTGAGCTGTGGACTTTTATGGCAGCTCAGATCCCGTTGAAGTCAAGGGATGGTTGGAAAGGACTGAGAGTGTTTTTGATCAGATGGACTACGAGCTTGATGAGAGGTTCGATTATACAATATCTTTACTACAAGGCTCGACATACCAGTGGTGGAAGGCTGTCCCAGGTAGTATCATCAGGCCTTGCCAATTGAAGTGAGAAGACTTTCTGAGGGTCTTCAGAGATAATTACATGCCCAAGATTTACTTGGACATGAAGATGTAGGAGTTCTTGGAATTGAACAGTGGCTGAAAATGAGGTCCGGTTTAATGATTTGATGGGTTATGCTACTGCTCTAATCCCTACAGAAGAAGACAAGTGTAGGAGGTTTGAGAATGGACTTAATATGGAGATCAGAACAAGGTTGGCGCTTTCAGACCTGGACACTTTCACTGAGTTGAGAGCTGTTTCGATTAGAATTGAGCAGCTACTGAGAGAGAGACAAGCTGATACTCGGAAAAAGTCCAGAGGGAAGAGACCTAGTGAGAGTCAGGGTAGTTCTGGAGCATTTAGACCACTAGGTAGATCCAGGCAGTCAGGATATGGGCAAAAGGGTAGATTTTCACATATTGGCAGTGGAAAGGGTACAGTATAGAGTCAGTTTCTAGTACATGAGCACTGTGAGAGGAACATGGTGGTCAGTGTTGGAGACTGATTGGAGCTTGCCTCAAATGCGACTCGATGGACCACTAGATTAGAGATTACCCTGCCACTTTGGGAGTTCAGTCTGCTATCAGTGGGCGATCTGAGAGTAATACTACAGTCCAGCAGATCAGAGGTGGTGGATCTGGACAGAGAGGCCGAGGTAGAGGTAGAGGGAGAGCTGAGAGTTCTTTCATGAGGACTGAGGGGCGGGGCAACTGACCCCAGTTCTAGGCCAAGGTCTATGCTATGACCAAGCAAGATGCTCAAGACTCACCGGATGTATTGGCAGTTGTGCTTCTCATTTATGATTTTGATGCATTTGCACTACTAGATCCAGGATCCACACACTCCTTTATCGCACCGCATTTGGCATGTAGACTGCATTATGATAGGCAGTTGCTACAGTATGGGCTAAAGGTGAGTACACCTTTAGGTAGTACTATTTTCATAGGAGAGGTCTGTAAGAGATGCTTGATTAGGATCGATCAGGCAGAGTTAGAGGCAGACCTGATTATACTATAGTTGAGAGAGATAGATGTTATTCTAGGCATGGATTGGCTCACTGCTCATAGGGCTATCATGAACTGCTACACCAAGAAAGTAGTACTAGAATCTCCTGGTCAGCCGAGGGTAGTATTCAGAGGAATTAGTCAAGCAGTGCCAGCCAGGATGATATCATTTATGAGTGCAATGAGATTGATTCAGGGAGGATGTGAGGCTTATCTGGCCCATGTCATTGATACTAAGGCTGAGCAGAGTGAATAGTACATTCTCGTGGTAAGGGAATTCCCAGATGTGTTTCCCGATAAGCTACCTGGTTTACCACCAGATCAGGAGACAGAGTTCATGATTGGCCTAGTTCCAGGTGCTTCTCCTATATCTATTCCTCCATATAGGATGGCACCTGTGGAACTGAAGGAGTTGAAGGCTCAGCTGTAAGAGTTATTGGAAAAAGGTTTTACTAGACCTAGTGTTTCATCTTGGGGAGCTCCAGTATTGTTTGTGAAGAAGAAGGATGGGACTTTGAGGTTGTGCATCGATTATAGGCAGCTGAATCGGGTGATAGTGAAGAATAAGTACTCACTGCCTAGAATCGAGGATTTACTTGATCAATTGCAGCGAGCTCAAGTGTTTACTAAGCTAGATCTGAGATCAAGGTATTATCAGTTGAAGATAGTAGAAGATAATGTACCTAAGAGTGCATTCAGGAGCAAGTATGGGCACTATGAGTTTTTAGTGATGCCATTTGGGCAGACTAATGCCCCAGCCTCTTTTATGGCCTTGATGAATAAGGTGTTTTAGCCCTACCTGGATCACTTTGTGATTGTGTTCATTAATGATATCTTGGTGTATTCGAAGAGCATAAAGGAGCATGCTGAGAATCTGAGAGTTATTTTACAGATTATGAGAGAGAAACAGTTGTATGTCAAATTCAGTAAGTGTGAATTTTGGCTAGATCAGGTTATGTTTCTTAGACATATAGTGACTAGAGATGGCATA
This sequence comes from Erythroxylum reticulatum, assembly GCA_025504915.1. NCBI lineage: Eukaryota > Viridiplantae > Streptophyta > Magnoliopsida > Malpighiales > Erythroxylaceae > Erythroxylum > Erythroxylum reticulatum. The sequence goes on along the minus strand of JANSVA010434725.1, from coordinate 2,306 downwards.
TAGGTAGACCTGAAGAAGATTGAGACAGTGATGAATTGGGAAGCTCTGAAAAATGTGTCTAAAATTTGAAGCTTCCTAGGATTGGTTGGATATTACAGAGGTTTGTTGAGGTGTTTTCTCTAATCTCGGCCCCTCTAAAAAAACTTTTGAGGAAACATGTAGTGTTCAGATGGGATGACGAGTATCAGAAGAGTTTTGAGGGGCTGAAACATCAGTTGACTACTACACCGGTGTTGACTATTCCATCGGGGACCAGAGGATATGTGGTATACAATGATGCATTGCATCTTGCGTTGGGATGTGTGTTGATACAACATGGCAAGGTGATCGCCTATGCATCAAGACAATTAAGGTCTCACGAGGTCAATTATCTAGTATATGATTTAGAGCTAGCTGTAGTTGTCTTTGCTATAAAGATTTGGAGGCATTATCTGTATGGAGAGACTTTCCAGATATACACAGACCACAAGAGTTTGAGATATCTGCTGAGTTAGAGTGAGTTGAATTTAAGGTAGAGGAGATGGATTGAGCTACTGAAGGATTATGATTGCACTATTAAGTACCACCCGGGAAAAACTAATGTGGTGACAGATGCTTTGAGCAGGAAGTCTCACATCAGTGCAGCTCAGATTCAGTTATCGAGGTTACCCAATTTGATATATTTGAGAGTTTTGAATGTGGAGTTGAATCTGGAGCAGAATGAGGCATTGATTGCTACACTAAAGCTGAGACCAATGTTACATGATAGAACCTAAAAAGTTCAGGGGAAAGATCCCAATATGGTGAAGCTTATGGAAAAGGTAAAGATGAATCTAGATTTTGAGTTTGAGTTGAGGGATGAGACATTATAGTTGAGATAGAGGCTGTGTGTGCCTAATATGGATGATATAAGGAAGGAGATACTCAAGGAAGCTCGTATGGCCGCCTATGCTATGCATCCTGGTATTACCAAGATGCATAACACACTAAAGCAGCATTTCTGGTGGCCCAGAATGAAGAAGCAGGTGGCAGAGTATATAGCTAGATGTATGACGTGCCAGTAGGTTAAAGCTGAGTACCAGGTTCCAGTAGGGAAGCTACATTCATTGCTCATTCCAGAGTGGAAATGGGAACATATTATTATGGACTTTATCATGGGATTACCTAAGACTTCGAGGCAGCATGATGCTATATGGGTGGACTAGTTGACTAAGTTGGCCCACTTCTTACCAGTGAGAGAGAATAACTCACTTGATCAGTTGGCCCGAAAATATGTGAATGAGGTGGTGAGACTGCTCAAGGTTCCAGTGTCTATAGTATCGGACAGGGATCCTAGATTTACTTCGAGGTTTTGGAGGAGCTTACAGTCTGCTATGGGGACTAAGTTGAACTTCAGTACAACATTTCACCCCCAGACTGATGGACAGAGTGAGAGGACAGTTAAGACTGTTGAGGATATGCTCAGAGCTTGTGTATTGGAGTTTAGAGGAGCTTGAGATCAATACGTGGCATTAATAGAGTTTGCCTATAATAACCATTATCACAGTAGTATCAGAATGGCATTGTATGAGGCACTGTATGGTAGAAAATGTCAGTCGCCATTATATTGGGATGAAGAGGGCTTGAGAATGGTTGAAGGCTCGACATTGATACAAGACACAGTGGATAAGGTGAAGTTGATCCGAAGCCAAATTAAAGTGGATCAGGATAGACAGAAGAGTTATATGGATCAACATCGACGTGATACGGAGTATAGTGTAGGAGGTAGAGTATTGTTGAGAGTGTCACACTGGAGGGGAGTTTTGAGATTCGGTAAAAAGGCTAAGTTGATCACTAGGTACATTGATCCTTATGAGATCATTGAGAGGATTGGACATTTGGCTTATAAGCTGGCTTTACTGAATGAAATGTCTCAGTTGCATAATGTGTTTCATATGAGTATGCTCCGAAGATATCGGTCGGATCCGACACATGTGATACTGGCTCAGGAGATTAAGGTTGCTAGTAACATAAGCTATATTGAGGAGCCGATTAAGATTGTGGGATCGCATATCAAGCAGTTGAGGAATAGGGTCATTCTATTGGTAAAAGTCCTTTGGAGGAACCACTCAATTGAAGAAGCAACATGTGAGACAGAGGAGCATATGAGGAAACAATATTCCCACCTGTTCAAGCAAACAGGTAAGAATTTTGAAGACGAAATTTCTTTTAAGGAGGGGAGAGTTGTAACATCCCATTACTTGTGGGAAAGTTAAAATGGTAAAAGTGAGTGATTAATGAGAGGCTTAGAAATGTGTTTTTCATGCTCATGCATAATATGCCATACA